>CAUYQG010125865.1:0-35154 GCA_963574415.1 Tarsius wallacei | reverse complement strand
ACCTGCTGGGCTCAGGTGATCCTTCCCTCTCAACCTTCCAAGTAGCTGGAACTACAGGCGTGCGCTACCATGCCCAGCTAATTTTTTTGATTTATTGTAGAGATGAGGTCTCGCCAAGTTGCCCAGGCGGGTCTCGAACCCTGGGGCTCAGGCAATCCACTCACCTCAGCCTCCCAAGGCGCGGGATTACAGGCTGAGCCACCGAGCCTGTCTGGTCCAAGTATTTGTGTCCCCCAAATACATATACATTGAAATCTAATCCTCAACGCAACACTATTAAGAGGTGTGGCCTGCAAAAGGTGATTTAGGTGAATGGGATTAGTGATTAAGGATTAAGAGAGGCCTGAGGGAGTGCTTTTGCCCCTTCTGCCACGTGAGGATACAGTTAGAAGGCACCATCTATGAGGAACAGGACCTCACCAGACATCAAATCTGCCTGCACATTGATTGTGGTCATCCCATCCTCCAAAACTGTGAGAAATAAATTTCTGTTGTTTACAAATTACCCAGTTTATGGTATTTTTGTCATAGCAGCCAGAAACAAGCTAAGACAAAAGCTAGCTGCATTCCAAGCACTGTTTGCAACACCTACTATTCACCTATTACAACACCTTATGAGGGCACTATTACGATCTCTATGATCCAGATGAGGAAACTGAGGCACAGACGACTTAAGCAACTTACCAAAATGTATACAGTGAGCGAAGAAAAATGCTGAGACTCAAACTCTGGAGTCTATGCCGTAAACTACTATGCTGTATTGCCTGTACTTTACTGTGGATGATTAACAGATATCAGTAGAGAAAACTATGTGTCCTCTTTATTCTCTAATGAGCTCCCAGAACTCAATATGCAACAATCTTCTCTTAAGATCAAACAGTTTTAGTATGCTGAGCAGCACAGAAAATTGGGGGTCATTCCAAAGGGGTCTACCTTCTTTGAATGCTGGGGAAGGGGGGGAAATCACATTTCCCCTAACTTTGTATTTAGAGAATAATCAAGAAAATGTTCCCTTTTCTCTCTTACTGAATACAATTTATCTTTATCAAACCTGAAAAAAATGTACCTCCAGCTGGAAGTTTCTCACAAAGCCTGTCGAGATGAAAGGTACAGTAATAGATACACAAAGCAGTTGCTTTTTATCTGTGAAGAGCTGGTTTCATATGATTCTTCCATAGAAGTGAAAAATAAGACATTGTATTTATGTGGAGCATACATTTGTCTGCGTCACAAAAAAAGAGGAGTGTGACCATCTACTGGGACGGCCTAAATCCTTTACTGTTTGCACTTGGCCTGGCCCAGGTGCTCCGTTAATAGTGGAAAACCTGCTTTTTCAGCACCTGAAGTATAGACCAAGCGGCCAATTTAGGCTCAAAGCAACTGCATTTGTTATCTGTCCTAAACAGGAGCCCAGCCCATACTTTTTGCTCAGCTAAAGAAAGGGAACACTGAAAATTTAGTAAACAGGACAATTGATGGTACCTGGCTTTGTGTCAAGCAAAAGCCAGTTTCTGCATTGAAAAGTCCTGACCTTGAAAAGCTGGTTAAAATGGATGATGCGCAGGCTGCCGGCTGGAGAGCCAGCAGGGAAGTAGGTCAGCAAAGCTATAGGCTGGCTTCTGTCACTCCCAGCCTGAGCTCGTGCAACTCAAAGGGGGAAAAAAATGTTCTCAGACAGAAGAAGAGACTGTGTGTGGTTCTGGGCAGCATGTTGTATCGACAAAACCATCACCACTGAATGAAATAATCCAAGAGAATCTGTCAGCCCCTGTCACATCCGGGAGGCAATTTCTGCTCCTTTAATTAATTAGGGGTTGTCTTGTTTGGGTTTGGGTTTTGGTTTTTGAGGCGGGGTCTCACTCTGTCACCCAAGCTGGAGTGCAGTGGCACATTCACAGCCGCAACCGCCTCAACTGCTTGGTCAGGTGATCCTTCTACCTCAGCCTCCCAAGTAGCTGGGACTACAGGTATGCACTACCACACTCAGCTTATTTTTTGTTTGTTTTTTATAGAGATGAGGTCTTGCTATGTTGCCCAGGCTGGTCTCAAACTCCTGGGTGATTCAAGCAAGCCTCTCACCTCAGCCTCCCAAAGTGCTGGGATTATAGACATGCACCATCATGCCCAGCCTGTTTTTGTTTGTTTGTTTGTTTGTTTGTTTGTTTGTTTTTAACCACAGAAATAAACTCTGTTTTCCACTTTCTTTGGGCCTTACCAAGCTGTCACCCTTTACTGACTGTCCACTAGGCATTTAATGGCCCTGGCTGAGCTGATAGACAGGAGGAGCTAAGGAGGAAGCCCAGATTGCAAAGGGACTTTGGACAGAGGGCAGGAGGCTGTCAGTGATGGAAGTCAAGCTGGACCTTCTTGTCACCCACCCATCCCCCTGACTTGCTGTAAGAGGTGCTGTAAGGCACTGCTCAAGGGCAAAGCCTCTGGGATCCCCTGGGCTCACTTAGCTGTGTGACTTGGGGTACATTACCAACCTTTCTGTTTCTCAACTTCTTCATCTACGTGGAGTTGTATTGCACATTCACCAGAATCCCAGGAGAAAACAGAGAGTGCACGTGAACCAGGAGAATCCAAGGAGGGATTCATAAAAGAACTATTTAAAAAGGAACATAGCCAGGCTCGGTGGCTCAGCCTGTAATCCTGCACTTTGGGAGGCTGAGGTGAGTGAATTGCCTGAGCCCGGGGGTTCGAGACCCGCCTGGGCAATTTGGCAAGACCTCATCTCTACAATAAATCAAAAATCAGCTGGGCGTGGTAGCACGCGCCTGTAGTTCCAGCTACTTGGAAGGCTGAGGCGGAAGGAAGGATCGCGGGAAGGAAGGATCATCGGAGCCCAGCAGGTCGAGGTTGCGGTGGCTGGGAGCGGCCAGGGCACTCCAGTCTGGGTGACAGAGTGAGACTCCAACTCAAAAAAAAAAAAGGAACATAGATGATGCAGCAAAGCCACAATGGAGGGTGCAATGACCCAAGGCTAGCAAAGTGGAGGCCACTATCACACCTAAATTTTAGGGGCATCGGAACAAGTGTAGCTATCCACACCCAAAGAAGGTGGGAACTCCGTGATGTGAGCTGGGACCTGCGATGCAGGGATGCAGCCAGTCGGTAGCAGCCTGACGGTGAAGGAGCCTCATGAATAAATGCATTGACCCCACTCTCCTCCTTCCCTCAGGATCTCCACACTTCCCATCAGCTGAAACCAAAAGAACTCAGTGGGCAGGAAAATCCCTTAATGCATTCCATGTGGGTACCAAGCAGGGTGGAGAAGAGTGGCGAGTGGATCTACAAGGGAAAATGGGAGCTATCGAGCACCAAGAATTTAATGAGGCAAGGTGGTAGAGTGCTTAGCACAGTGCTTGAAGCATATCTTCAATGTATATTAACAGCTTCATACATGTTACTAGTCGAGGTGCCATACAAACAAGACATAGAGAAGGGAAAGTGTGGGCTGGGAAAAGACCACTCAGCCTCACCCTCTCCTGCTTCTGGAGTTTCTGCCTCTGAGGGAGGACCTGGACCTGATTGTCAGGGTCCTGTCCCAGACGCTGGGACCCCAGGCAAGTCCCTTCCCCACTTTGGCCTTTGTTACCTTGTCTGTTAAATTGGGGTGTTAGGGGATGAGATGAGTTTAGGGATTTCCCATCTAATTTGCTGTGATTCAAAGTTTGTACCCAGAATTTAATATAGTTGATGACCAGCCGGCCCCGATTTTATTTGTTCATGGACACAGGATGAATCTCAGGACTTAGGGAACACAGCGGGACTTGTAGGTGTTCTGCAAATAAGGTTCAAATGCCTCGGTAGCCACTGCCCTATCCCCATCTTGTACAAAGAATTCTCCCAGTTCCTGGGAGATTCTCCCAGTTCCCAGGTCTCACAGCCTCACACCCACTTTGTCCTAAGAGGACAAAGTCCCAAAGTGGGAGGAAGTTGGACTGGGCTCCTTCGGTGCTCCTCAACCCCTCTCCCCTGCTACACAATCCATTCTCAGCATCCACCCAACCAGTTTTAAAAGAATAAAATTTGCCAAAAGATGTTTTTAGTAACACTCTACACATATATCCAACATAAAGAATAGTAAAGATCGGATGGTTCTAGCTAAATGAGGGTCAGACCCACTGGACTTGCCTCTTAGCCTGTACAGTAGCTGAAGCCCCTCAGTGGAAGCCCAGGGCTGTGGAGAAGACCCTTCTCCCACAGCTGAGGACCCTTCATCCACAGCATCCCTCAGAGGTCTTCGTGAGGTTTTGGTCCCTTTCAGTGCTCTCCCCTCCCCTCTTGTGTGCTGAACTAGAGGTCCTCAACTAGTCAAGTGCTATCTACAAGGAGATTTTGGTGCCTATACAATAATAACAAAAGCCTACCATTGTAGAATGCTCAACCGATTGTAAAGCCCTTTCCTATACATTTCCTATACAGGCTGTACTTCTCCAATTTCACACCAAAGTGAACAGCACAGCCAAACCTGGGATTCATTTTTATTTTAAACTCCAAGTTGACTACTCTCATACCAACAGCTACCCAGAGACCACAAGATGGAGACCAGCATATTTGATTGGGTTAGCCTAAACTTTTTTTTAATCTGTTATTTTTATTAATTGCCACCATTTTCTTTTTCTTTCCTTTTTTTTTTTTTTTTTTTGTGTTTGGGTCTAACTCTGTCACCAAGGCTGAGTACAGTGATACAATCACAGCTCAACACAGCCTCAGCCTCGTGGGCTCACAAGTATACACCACCATGCCTGGCTCATTTATTTATTTTTGTAGAGACAAGGTCTTGCTGTGTTGCTCAGGCTGGCCTCGAACTCCTAGGATCAAGCAATCCTTCCACCTAGAGCTCCCAAAGTGCTGGGATTACAGGTGTGAGCCACTGTGCTTGGCCCACCATCTTCCCTTCTTAACACTATCTGAAGTCACTGTCTCTCTTCACTTGTACATTGTCCACCTCCTCCCCTAAAATGCCATGCCGCCTCCCCAAGAGGAAGGACCATGCCTGTCTCATGCACGATTGTATCCCTGACACTAATCCTGATGTCTGACACTCAAAATGCATGTAGCACTTATCTGCTGAATGAAACACCGAATCCCTTGATTCCATTCTTTTAGGTCATTTACCTTAACTAGGTTTCAAGGCTCCCAAAGCTAAAAATAACCAACTTTTGACTCAGCAGCCAGCGAATGTCCAGATTACTTCAGCTGCTGAGGTTAAAAAGGAAAAGTGGGCCAGATCTAGATAGAACAAATTGCCTGACGGTGCATCCTTGCTTGGCAAATGTTAAAGACCCATGTGTCACGAGTATTGACGAAGACTGCTTCCACTTCTCATTTTCCCAGGAGTCCCAACCTTAACAGCCTGCAATTTCTAGAAGCTTATGATTCTCTCCCACAAGACCATGAGCTCTTTAGGAACAAGAACTCTACCTTCCTCCTCTTCATTTCCCCAGGAATGAGACGTGGGCCTGGGTCACGAATGCTTGTGACTGATTAGCTATGCAAACCTTAGCACCAGAATGTGGAATCAGAGAATGTTTAAACTCCAACATCTAAAACAGCACTGTCCAATATGTTAGCCACTAGCCACATGTGGCTATTTAAGCGTACATCAAAATTGAGATGAAATAAACTTGAAATCGTATCCCTCAGACACGCTAGCCACTTTTCTAGGACTCAATAGCCACCAGCCAGTGGCTACCATATGAGAAGACATGGATAGAAGAACATTTGCATTATCACAGAAAGTCCACTTGGACAGTGCTGAAAAGTGTCTCATTTTATAATGAGAGAACTGAGTCTCAGAGAAAGAAAGTAATTTCCCCCGAGTCACACGGTGAGTGAGAAACAGAAACATGAGCAGGAACCTAAGTCTCCTGGTCACTGCTCGGTGCTTTTTAACCCTTATCCTGGATTTGCAAACTGTGAGGGCCTCACCTAGAAGAGCGGCCAAATGTTCTCTTTCTTGGATAGCTGGAAAGAAATTCTAGAGGCACATCGCAGAGAATAAATACTAGACCCAGCAAGCGAATGATGGGAAACCGTTGCTTCCCCCCCAGAAAGCTGAGGCACAGGAGATCTGAAGCATGTCCAAATACGGGTTGCCTTTTTCTTTTCCTTAAGCTTCTCAAAATTGTTTTCATTTCAATGTTTGAGGTTAATACCCAAGATGGACACTCTTTTTGAAGAGTCTCTTTTGATTTTAATTTCTTAAAGTCCTCATTTGAACTTCTCTTATGTTTATATTATACCCATCCCACAATTCTTCTTTCTTTTCAGGTAACTTGATTCTCGAAAATGTACAAAACCCATTTGTGCCCACTGCTTTTAATTAAACATGAACTCGCTCTTTCAACTGGATGTTTTAGGATTTTACATTGTCTTTTCTAACTGTGTGTGTCTTTTCCTGAAGTTGCATCAAATCAAGTTCTCAAAAATGTATTTCTTAATCTTTAAATAGCTTGGAATGAGTTTTGGCAACATCTCAAGAGAACCTATAAAAGGGAAGAAGTCAGCTCTACCCATCTCTCTCCTGCGTGGAAGCGGGGCACAGACTACACGTCAGGGCCTGACATGCATATCTTAGGGCATTTAGCATTCATGGGAGGCCCATAAACCCCAGGGTGCAGATTCCAGATCTAAAAGAAATCTACCCATCTAGTCACAGAAATAGTGCATCTGTACCTCTGTTTTTATGAAAGCAACACCATGAGAAACAGCATGCAAGAGAACGAGCAATTGCTACGATGGCCTGGACTTCCAGTGGGAGCATCTGTCATGAGCCAATGCACCAACAAATGATGGCAGCCCTGGCCCCAGAAGTCAGCACATTCAACGGTGGGACTGGGTGCTGGTCAGGGGAGCTAGAAAGTGCTGGGGAGGGAGGTATTCAAGTTCCCAAGGTTCTCCAGTTCCCACATAATCCAATTAGGCTGCAGACATCTTCAGATGTGCAGAGGAGAGCCTCCTGATGGACAAATAGGGGGGAGAGAGTATTTAGGAAAATTCCACTGATGAGTCATTTTTTTTTTCTGTTATGTCTCCTAGGGTTTCTGAAGATTTCATTATCCTCATAAGTGAAATTCTTAAAATTACTGAAAGAAGGTGCTTATTGAAACCTATAGCTCTCTATCCCTCGGCAGGCTTTGATTTGAAACATTCAAAACACATCCAACAGCCTCTTCTTCCCTGAAGACAGGGGCTTTAATGTTTCAAAAAAAAAAGAAAAAGAAAGAAAAGAAAAAAGCAGGTCTCCTTATATCAGCCAGCTCCCTCCTCTTAAAGAAAAATGTTACCTAAAAATTAAGGTATTGAAGCCAAAATATAGTAGCAATCTTTAAAACATACGGCCTGTTCTTTGTTCCTAATGAGCAAAGAAACACAATTCCTATAACCTGGAGTCATGTGTGCACACAATTTCAGAGCAAGGACTGGAGTTGTAATCTAGGTCAACTCCTTTATACTACAAATGAGGAAACTGAGGCCCAGAGAGGCTAAAGAATTTTAACAGCTAGCAGGTGCTGAGCCAACACTTGGGCCAGGTGTCCAGAGTCCAACTCTTTTTGAACAAAAGAAAAAGAAATCATTCTACGACCTAGAGTTAGGAAAGGACCGTTTAAAGGTGAGTAACTAACACAAGCTCCTGGCCCTCCCCAGTTCAGCTGTAGATCTGCACAATCAGGATCAGTTCTAACAAAAATATAAGCTAATGGGAGGGACAGCACAAAGAAGTGTACTGGAGAGAGCATTAGCCCTTTATGGCCCATGACTGATGGAAATAAAAGTCTCTGCCTACCTCACAGACAGTGAAAACACAGTCATACCCATGAAAGGACTCTGGAACACCATAATGCTATGAAAATGACAGTGATCGTGATTCCAGTGGATCTTGTGTGCATGTGAACAGCCCACAGCCTCTCCCAGGGGCTCCCTGTATCCTGTACCATGGTGGCATCTACAGGCAGTGCTCCTGCCCCTCTCTCCTTTGTTCATCCACTAGGGACAACTACAGTGGGAGGGGGATAGTGGGGAGTCCCACTGGGATTGACCATGAGGAGCTCAAGCATTTTCCTCTTTTCTCCCCACTCTCCAGAATAGGGAGAGATTAAAGACCACTTTGCTAGGCACAGCATCTTTCTCATTGCTTTTGTCTCTTGGTATTGCCCTTGGCAATGGAAAGTGTCCCTCTTTTACTGTTTCTTAAGTGCCCCAGTTTGAGTATGCCTTTGTTTCTAAGGCCACATCCAGGCTGTCTTTGGAGGACTGTTCTTATGGCCACAGGAGCACTTCCCACACACAGACAGCCTAGGAATGTGCTCTTCCCTGGGAGACTGATGGCAGACAGGGGCAAGGTTTACAGGTCCAGTTCCCTTGGACAATTCCGAGTGTAACTTACACTTCAGAGTGCCCCTGTCTATTGGAGTGAAGTCACTTCTGGGGTCTTTGGTCTGAGATTATACCATCCCTCACCTTCATCCCGTTCCCTGACCTGTGAACACTTCCTGAATAAGTCTCTTGCAAGCAAATCCTTCCTTGAGCATCTACTTCTAGAGAACCAGGCCCAAAACTTATTTCTCTTATCCTCTTTGTAGCTGGCTTAAGATAGATCCACAGTTGCCTTTTGTTTGAGAGAAGCTGCTGCCTGGCTAGGTCTGAAGAGAACAAACAGCTCTTCTCCAGAAGCTTAAACACATACTTTGTCTCTTGTGCATTTCTTGGAATGCTCTTCCATCCAGAATTTTTAGAAAGATGCTGTGATCAATTATTAATGCCTGCCATGGGATAAGAAGGAGCCAGGGGAAGACGGTTAGCCCATATGTGAAGTATTTGCCATCCCTGGCCTAGAGGAGAGGATGCAAGAAGATGTTTTTATCCTAGACCTTAAGTCAGCCTCAAGCATAGCCCAAAGGAGTCCAGATGGCACTACAAAGTCCACCTCACTGAGTCTCCCCCGGGGTTTATTACCAGACCAGTAACAGACTGTACATAGACTTGAAGTCTCCCCTGTGTAGGCACCTCTTGGAATTTGTGGCAGCAGTGGGCAACTGATGGAGGGTATGGTGTGAGGAGTTCCTGGGCCCATCTCTTCTTCAGTACCACTTGTTAGTGGGAATAAAGGGCTGCAGCGTGGGGAAGGCAGGCCACAGAAGGGCTATTTTGATCCAGGCAAACTCTGACAGCATCAGTTCAACTTGAAGTCGGGCAAACCGGAAGGTATACATATAATATACAAATATCAAAGGCTGGTGACAGACTTAGGGCATGTTTAAACACCAGTAGGCAAGTAGCAAAGCCACTACTGGGAGATACTGAAGAGTGTATAGTCTGCAAATCAAGTTCGTATCAGGAGTCCAGAAATAGAGGCCAAATCCTGGAGGTCAGAGACATGGAACATGCTGCCAGAATGACCCTGAGCCTTTCTCACCTAAGCCCCTGTTTTTTACCTTCAGTTTTATTGAGTTATAACAGAAACACTATAAAGTGCACAAACCTTAAGTGAATGAAAGAATTTTTATACATTGATGTAACCCCAGGAGGCTCCCCACCATCCCTCCTTCCCCAGAGGTAACTAGGATTCTGACTTCTATTACCATAGACTAGCTTTGCCTGTTCTTGAGTGTCACATAAATGGAATGCTACAGTGTGGACTCTTTTGTGTCTGTTTTCTTTTGTTGCATATTAGATCTGTGAGATCTATCTATGTTGCTGAGTGTATAAGTAGTTCATTCTTTTTTGTTGCCATGCACTGTTCCACTGTATGAATATACTCAATTTACTTATCCAGTTTATTAGGTCTTCATCTTTTACTATCATGAATGAAGCTGCTATGAACATTCTTGTGCATGTGTTTTGGTGGACATGTGCACTACCCTTGGTGAAAGATCTCAGAGTAGAATGGCTGGGTCATAAGAGGGGCATACATTTACCTCTAGAAGGTGCTGTCAAATGATTTTCTAAAGTAATTGTATCAATCACATTCCTACCATCTATGTATGAGAGTTCTACATGACACACATCCTTGTTAACTCTTAGTATATGAGCCTTTTTAACCCACCAGGTAGTAGAATCTCACTGTGGTTTTAATTTGCACTTCTCATCTAGGACTGACCTAGCTGGCCATTTCTTTCACGGCATTTTTAAAGTTGTCACTTTAGTCCCCAACACGTAGAAAGTTACTATAGTCCTAACACATAGAAGGTCTGATCACGTGGACTACGCCCTGGGTACTTACAAATACTGTGAGCCCTAGATATGAGAAGCAGATGGGGAGTCAATAAACAGATCTTACTGTAGCACCTTAAGGATCCGATGGCCACAGGACTCTGAAACATCACTGACCTCAGCAGCCACTCTGCCCCAGAGCCTCCCCCACCCCTAGGTAGAACTTTCAGATGTTTCTCCAGATCAAACTTCAGCCAAACATTCATCTTACCCAGCTGATCTTAGAAAGCCAAAATACCAAGTGAGCTTAGATAAAGGAGGCTGTGAAGTTGGAATGAAACAGAAACAATGCCCAGAGCATACAGTATGCAGATCTATGTAAATCAAATATAAAAGCCAGAATGCAAGCCTTCAAGTGATAATGCTCTCCAGCTGTCCTACAAGACTGTCTCCATTCCGGAGAACACTGGGGTGCACTGGGGGAACCAGCAGGCAGCATAGTTCAGCAAGAAGGGTATGGTTTTCCTCTTTTCTTTAATCTGGGAGCATGAGTTCACGAAATCCCTAAGGATCTATAAAATATGGAAGTCTGTTGTTTTTGTAACTGTTGTCCATTTGTGTTCAAGTAAATGAGGCACAGCTTCTTCCGGTTGGTCTTTAGCATCAAAGTCAGGTGGCAGGAGGCTGTCACTCTCCGTGGCACCTGCTGCGGTTGCAGGAAGGGCAGCGGTGACTGTCCTGAGAATCTGGGGATGGTAGCCGCGAGTATTTGACTGGGAATCGGTAACCTGACTTGTGGCTCCTGGCACCACTTATCTTATGACCTTGGGCAAGTAACTTCTCTCTGTGAGTCTCATTTTTCCCATCTGTAGCATGAGCCGATTGGACTAGGCCGCCCCTAAGGTCTGTTTCAAGGTCCAGAGTTCTCTGAGCCTGTGATTCTAAGTAGGGCCCCTTCCGTCTAAATGCCAATCAGAGTGTCTGCCAAGACACAAATGAATCCGTCCCCACGTAGAGCAATTAGAGCTAGGCTAACTCCTGCCACACGTCCGAGATGATCGAAAGCCCGGCCCAGATTCTGTGCTGTATCATTCATTGAGCATTAAGACACAACAAGGGCTCCGTCGCGGCGTAATAAAGCATGCCTGGCTGATTTATGAAGCATCTAACTTAGAGACGCATTGTTCTGTAGTGCTTTGCAGTTTAGGCAGCGCTCCATGAAAAACACTGGTGGCGCAGGCAGTTGTGCTCAGATCCGGTTACATCCCACCACTTCCAACTTCCCTGTCCCTTTGCTGCAGCCTCCATCTCCCTCTCCACCCTGTTCAGAAGCTTGGCCGCCCCTGCCTGGATCACACCTCTTTGCACAGCCAGTTCTCGCCAGTCTGTGGCGCCCCCTATTGGCGCTGGGACTTGGCCCACCGCTCCAGCTCGGCGGCACCAGCCTGGGAGCCGAGCAAAGAGAGCTGACGTCACCCACCGACACCAGGGCTGAAAGTCGGGAGACCTCAGGGATGATCCCAGGCAGAAGACAGACGTGACAGAGAAACAGAGGGGTGCATCCCCAAAGCCTGTCCCCTCGCCCAGCCTGATTTTCCCCACAGCACTTATCTCGACCTACATGTACGCGTTAGTACTTTTGTCCTCTGTCTTCCCCCTTTGGACTTGAAGTCCAACGATAGCAAGGCCCGTCTGTTTTGTTCGTTGTGGGACTCCAGTACCTGGCATTAAGGAGGCACTCGGTAATATTAGCTGAAGGGCTCACTTATTCATTCTGCAAATAAATATGTCAGGTGGTGGCAAGGACTATTGAGCAGAGAAAGAGGATGGGCTGTTCACCTTACTCCAGATAAGGTGGTCAGGGAGGGCTGTCTGGTGATGACATTTGTGCAGAAACCTGAAGAAAATGAGCCACTCAGAGATGCAGGGGAAGAATGTTCTAGCTTAAACATCTGATGCAAAGGCCCAAGCAAAGGCTTGGCGTGTTTACACAGTTCAGTGAGGCTCGATAAGGCCAAGAAGGACCAGGGCCAGCTCACTTAGAGCAGAGGTCAGCAAGTCACGACCCGTGGGCCAGATCCAACCTATCACCTGCTTTTGCAACAAGACTTTTGTTGGGCCACAGTCACACTTATTCACTCACGTATTGCCTATGGCCGCTTTCTTGCTGCGGCTGTGCTGAGTAGTTGCCGCAGACACAGATGACCCTCAAAGCCCTGATATTTACTGTTTGGCCTTTCCTGGAAAAAAAGCTGTGCCGGCCCCTGCCCTTGATCACTAAAGGCCACAGTAAGGACTTTGGCTTTTTCTCTGCAGAACATGAGCCATTAGGGGACCTTGAGCAGAGGAGTGACATGATCAGACTCACAATTTAGAAGGATCGTGGTGGCTGCTGAGTAAAGAATAAATTGGAGGGGGGAAGCAAGGGAGGAGCCAGGAAATCAATTAGGAGGTGAGAAATGAAGGTGGTTCGAACTGGAAGTGTGACCAGATTCAAAAATGCACAAAGTCCAGCAGTTCTCACAGTCCAGGGTGAGCTGGGTGTGTTTAGCCCTAAGAGACAGTTGGTCCTGAGTATCCAGGTTTATGTGAGGGAGTTGGGGAGTCATCAGAAAAAGTAGGCAGCTAAAGATTACGACGAGCTAATACCTTTTTCCAGTGATCTCCTTCTGGCTGCAAGCTAGGGCTGGAGTCTAGACAAGACCCTGGTTCACATCCGAGTGCCTCTGATGCCTGGTGGCTTCCCTCACTAAGGAAGACACTCAAATGGTTTGAAGGGCCTGGGATTCAGGTCGGCCAGAGCTCAGAGTGACAGCTGTTGACCAAAGACTCAGGAATTCAAAGACTAGAAAAGGAGGTGGTGCCAGCAGAAGATGCTCAAAAAGAAGGTGTAAGAGGGTCACACATTCTTACAATCAGCTCATAAACCACCAAGACCAGGGATGAGGTTTCACTTCCCACCATCTCCCTCCATACACCACACACATAGGTAGCCCTGTAAATGCGTTGTGTTTTTCCCATCACCTCTGTTCTTGATATTGTTTTTTCCCAGACTTCTGCCATACATAGATATTTGAGAAGGGCTCAGTGAGATCTTGAGGAAGTCCAAGAATTCCCAGAGAAAAAGGGAATAAAAGATGAGTTTTGGAGTCTGGCAGTCCCATGCTTGAATCTCAGAGCTATAATTTGTTAGCTGTGTGATACAGGGCAAGTTACTTAACTTCTCTGTGCCTGACTTCTATCACTTAGTAAATAAAAGGGATGAGAAAGAAGAACTGTTGTGAAGATTGCAAATACTATGTAAGAAGCCCCTGACCCATACCAGTAGCTATTATTGATGGGAAAGAATTATGTGATAGAAGGAGTAAGCTTTGTTTAACATCTGTGTAATCCTGAGAAAGATAATTAGCCTTTCCCAGCTTCATAGTTTCCTTGTCAGCAAAATGAAGAGAACATGACCTATATCATAGGAATACAGGGATCAAATCCACTCAGAGAAAACCACAGATATAAAGCACTTAGTGGGTTAATGGCATGGAGTGGACACTCTAGACAGTCCAGATACTGCTGTTATTTGTAAAAGGTCCTGAATCTTTCAAGTCAAGACCTTCAACAAGTGGGTAGGAGGGAGACTAACAAAGCAAGCAAAAGACCTTAAGTCCACAGCAGGCCAAGGCCAAAGATGACCAAAGGCCAATGGACCATGACTGGTAGAGATGTAAGGGTGCCCACCCAGCACAGGTCAGCCATGTCCTGTTGAATCCAGGTCTACCTAAAACATGAATGGCTCCAGTGGGTTTAGGTCCCGAATGGGTCCTTCCTTTCCCTGCAAAATCAGGGTGTGGCATGGTAAGAACCAAAGAAGTTGTGAAGTTGCTCAGGTGTCCCTCAGAAGAGGAAGGGAAATTCTGATTTCTTGTTTTCTCCTACCTCAGACCTCCTCACATCACTGACAGGTAAGTCTTGGCAAGCTCAGGGAATTAATTATGGGGACAACACGCAGTAGGCATTTTTGAATTAAAAAGCATCATGGGATCTGAAGCCTAGAAAGGATCTGCAAAGTCAGCAGGGATGCTAGCAGATCAGTGGAGAAGTCACTTACTCTCTCTGAGACTGATTCTTTGCCTGTAAAATGGGGATAAATGGTCCCTGACTACCTCATAGGTTTAAATTGTTATGAGATTAACTAAGGTTTGAGAAGAAGGAACTAATTGATCAAGACCTTCTCCACCTATTTCATCACAAGTCCCATCTCAGAGACAGGAAAATGGAAAAGATGTGAAAAGGGAGCTTGAACTCTCGACTCCCAACTCTAGGCATCAGACCTTGCTGCCCCGTCGTCATCCCAGAGTGCTTATTCGAGTAAGGGCTGCAAGTATTTGCGAGTAGCTCAATGTGAGATGCTGGAGATGCCTGGGGCCCTACACTGCCCCAATACATCCTGAAAGAGTGGTTTAGTTGGACCCAGTGGGTTCTCTAAGGAGTATGGGGGGAGACAGCCTATGGCTGATGAAGGACACTCAGCAATGAGCTACACAGGGGCAGTGGTTAGGCTCAGGTTTCCTGGCCTCTGGCCCTCACGGCCAACTCTTTGCCAATACATGAGCCCCACAGAGTCTGCTGAGCCCTCTACTTGTTACAGGAGTTGTCTAAGACATTCACCACAACCTGCTTATGAAGTGTATAACGGGGCTCCATAAAGCTCTGCTTTGTTAAATGAGTGAATGAATGAATGAAGAAATAAATACCAACACTCCAAAAAGTCATATGAGTTCTACAAGCCTCAGCTAATGCCCTTGTCATGCAAATGTCATTTTGCCATTGAAGCTCTGTGCTAAAGGGTCAAAGGGATAGATGTTACCTGGGGTCAGCCCAATCTTGTTCCCTCCTTCATAAAATGAGAATGGCAATAACTTCTGGGTTTACTTCACAGGATAATTGAGAGGGTCAAATGAGAATTGGCATGAATATGCTTTAAATGTAGTAGGATGTACGCCACTTGAAGTTTTAGAAGCGTCCATGGACCCATTTGAGGTCAAAGGGAAGAACACTCCATGCTGGGGTCAAAGGATGGAGCTTTGATTCTTTATGCCAGGGAAGCTTTGAATGGTGCAAGGCCTGCTCACATGCATTCCTCTCCAGAGTCCCTCTCTTATGCTGAGATAGGAGTACAGCAGTAATAGACATGGCAGCCACAACAACAATAGCAGAAAGAACAGTTACGTTCAGTGAGTACTTCCTATGTGCATGGCTCCATGCTGAGCACCTCTCATCATTATCTCATTAAGTCTCCAAAACATCAGCTTCCACTGGGAGTAGTAATTAGGGTACTATCAAGTAAACATTCACTCCCCACCTCTCTCCACAGTAGAAATACATTTTCTGCTCTAAAGATGTGGGACTTGGCCAGGTCCTTGCTTTGGCCAGTGGAATGACAGAAGTGATGGTACATGAGTTGCAAGTCTAAGAAGCATCATAGGCTCCCATTCGTCCATCTAGGAGCTTCGGAGCTCTACAGGAGAAGAGTCAGCTCCAGCAGACATTGTCCTCCAGCTCAGGCCCAGAGCAGAACCACAACTTAACTCTAACCTGAGCCCCATGGAGCCAACTGGTTACCTGGCTCCAAGGTTCACTTTTCTGCAATCTGAGGATGCATGCCCAGTTGACCAGCAGCCCTGTGAATGGGAAATCAATGCTTGTTATTGGGTGCCAATGAGATTTTGTGGTTGTTTCTTTTCTAGCATTAGCAGATGCAATGAATAATTAATTGTACAGATGGGGAAACCAAGACTCTGAGAGTCTGAGTAACATACCCAAGGTCAGTCAGTATATAAATGGCAGAACTAGTCTCAGTGGCTTCAGACTGGGTTCTGACTCATTGCACTGCCTTGTCTCCTACTTGTTGTCTACGGAGGTGTGTTTTGTTTCAAGCTGTACAAAGAGAATAGCCAGAGGAATAAAAAGTAAACAAGAAGCCCCAGGGCCTAGACAGAGAGATTGCTGAGAGTTAATCCAGAGCGAAGTTCCCTGTTCTTCTTGTGAAGAGGTCGGTCCCTCTACCCCCCTGGAATCCTGCCCACGCTGACTGTCTTTCTCTAAGTTCAAGGCCATGAGGAGGGTTCTACAGAGTCTCTTCCCAGAGCCAGGAGCAAGCTCAGAGCTCCCCACCATTCAGTAGTAACCCACACTGACACTACTCCTACATCCCAGCAGAACTATTTCATGAGACCCCAGTAGACCCCCAGTCTTCAGATTGCAGTGGTAACTACTTGAGCATTTGAAACAATTTTTTTAAAAGTGTGTGGGGAAGAGACGGTCTAATCCAGCCACATTTCTGCTTCTTGTGAGCATGTATGTCCTTAATCAGAATGACTTCTTATATACAAAGTGGCATTTCTCATTCCCCAAAATGCATCCTGCTTCTCTCCAATTCACTTAAGATGTGCAGTTCTTTCCTATGGAGCACTAGGACATCATTATCTCTGTCAGTGCTCCCTTTTTCTCTTTTTGTTTTGTTTTTCCTTTTGAGTTGGAGTCTCACTGTGTCACCCAGACTGGAGTGCCATGTCACACTCACAGCCACTCCAGCCTCAGCCTGCTGGGCTCTGGTGATCCTTCCGCCTCAGCCTTCCAAGTAGCTGGAACTCCAGGCACATGCTACCATGCCCAGCTAATTTCTGATTTATTGTAGAGATGAGGTTTTGCCAAGTTGCCCGAGCTGGTCTCAAACCCATGAGCTCAGACAACCCTCTCGCCTCGGCCTCCCAAAGTGCTAGGATTAGAGGCTGAGCCACCGAGCCCAGCCATTCCTTTTTCTCTTAAGCAATGGAAAATTAGTGAGGAAATGAACAAAGCAGTTGTTCCTTAAATGCAATTCCCCAAAGGGTATAGAAACCCAGGGAATTCATCTGACAAGTTACTCAGAATACTAATAAAACCCTAAGCCATAGGGTGAACTGAGACTATGAGAAGAAGCTCAGTCTAACACACACACGAGGAATACCAGGGCTCTCTGCTCTCTGGGTTTCCCTTCCCTACCTGATTCTTATTTCATTCCAGCTCCAGATAACACTTTAACCCAAGACATCAGTAGCAAACTGGACTCCTGGAAACCCCACCCAGGGATCAAGTTTGGCTATGTGTAACAGAAAGCCCACTTAACAGTGATATGCATAGAATTGGGATTATTTTTCCTTGTGAAAGAAGAAGTCCAGAGGTAGAAGGCTCCTGGCATTGTTTGGCAGTTGCATGCACCAGGAAAAGGTTGCTGCAATTCTTGTGACCTTTCTTGTATGGTCACAAGATGGTTGCTCCAGATATTTCATAGGCATTCCAGGCAGGAGGGAAGAGAATGGAACCAGAAAGATCCTTATATTAAGAAAGCAAATTTTTCCCAGAAATCTTCAACAGACTACTATTACATGTCATTGGCCAGAACTGTATCACATGACTACCAAGCTGCAGGAAAGCTGAGAAATGTCACTTTGCAGATGAGCACATTCGTGGCCCCAACAAATTAGTACCTAAGAAAAAAGTGAGGAAAGATTATCCTGAAGCAGTTGGGAATCACTGACAAATTCACTCATCAAATTTGCAGGGTTGACGTCAGACTTGGTTGTTCCTTCCAGATCCAGATTGAAGGACAGTCTCAAATTCATCCCATCCCCCATGCTAATCATGGCCTCATTTTCTTCTTCATTATAAGGTACTATTCATCAAATACCGAAGAGGTGTGGGTGGATAGAAGACAATTAATGCAAAGCAGCGCTTTTGACGAGCATCCAGATTCGCTTTTGACGTTCGATTCAGAAGGAAAAGAGGCCTTGGGATTTTCCTTTTGAGATGACAACAGTTGTTTCTAATAACAAATGACTTTCATGTCAGGAATAAATCAGTAATAGAATTAACCAAGCGAGAGCAACAAATATAAAAGTGTAAGGATATGACCCTAGCATCTGTCAGAAAAAGGTAATCAGACAAATTGGGGTCCCCATCGTGGAGGATCTTTCTGAATTACCTGAAGGAAGTTTTCAGAAGCCAAGCAAATTGCCTTGGTGTAGCTGCCCTGCACTCCCCATCTCCTGCCATTAATACTTTGACGCAACAGAATAAGGACTTCAAAATACAAAAGACTGCAAATGGATTATAGCTAACGCAACCAAGAAAAGGAGGTGCTGCCAACTGCTCAAAGAGCAGAAAGTAGTAATTCGCTGAGCACCAGCACACCAGCATCACTTTCCACTGAAGAGGAAGACCAACTAGGATCACATTGCAATTAGGAGGAAGAAGGGAAGTTAGTTGACTCTGAGTGTGTCTTAGCTCCTAGAGAATGGTTTCATTGACAGAAGACTTAGGTGTCTGTCACGCCCTCAGGAAAATGAATTCACAGAGAATTCTTTGGTGAATGTTAACTCCCCCACAAAAAATAAATTTCTACATTTTTTATGAACTCTGGAAAAGATCATGCCGATGGACTTGCTCTGCTGCACAAGATCTGAGACAGAATGGCCCAAAGGGAATGTGATGGCCCAACTGCCTCCTCTGTTGTTGGAGAGAAACCTAAGACAAGGCTGCACTTCTGTCTCTACAGACACTTCACTCTCAGAAAGCTATGCAGGCATTTTCTGTCTGGTGGCTTCTTTCTAGGGGATGCACGGGGTTATTTTTTTGTTTTTGATTCCCTGGCTCTCCCATTTTGTCTGTCAGTTTCTCTACTGCCCGTATTATTTAGGGAATATGTCAGTAGCATATTGTTCCAAACAAAAGTGAACAAGCAAAGATGCATCAGTTGCCTTGGGCTGACATAGCAAAGTGCAACACTCTGGGTTGCTTAAAACAACAGAAGTTTTATTCTCTCACAGTTCTAAGGGCTAGAAGTCCAAAATCAAGAGAGAGTCACGTTCTCATCAAAGTCTCTAGGGAAGAATCCTTTCTTGCCTCTTCCTAGTTTGGGGTGGTTGCCAGCAATCCTTGACATTCCCTGGTTTGTGGAAGGATACTCTTAATCTCTGCTTCCATCTTCATATGTCTGTCTTCTCTCTGTGTATGTCTCTCTGTCCGAATCTCTCTCTTTCTCCTATAAGGACACATTGGATTTATGGTTCACCCTAATCCAGCATGACTTTATCTTAACTTGACCTCATCTTAATCATATCTACAAAGATCCTATTTCTAAATAAGGTCACATTCACAGGTACTGGGTATCAGGACTTCAGCATATCTTTGGGGAAGGGCGCTACAATTCAATCTATAACACAAGATAATCCAAAAAAATTGTTTTTTTCAATTTTGTAGGTTAACTTGATTTCTACTCCCTTCATGAGAGGATAGAGATAACAAAAGCTGACAAGCAACTCCCTAAAACCCTACTCATCACTTTAATGTGATTAAGCACACCAATCCTGAAAGCAGCAGAATGCTCTGGAAACTAACTCAGATTGCATCAGAGTCTGTCTGAGTGCTGACGTGATGTGTAGTATCATCTTTGTCACCAGTTAAGTATGAAGTCTGAGTAGAGTCACTTTACCTCTCTGTGGCTTCAGTTGCTAAACCTAAAAGTTGGGGCTTGGACTAGATCAGTGTTTCTTGAAATATGAGATGTGTATTATTAGTTGTGGAGCAGGCAGTTTTACTCAGCCAACATGGAAGAAATTGTACTGAGAAATATTATGCTATGAATTGCCTGGCACAAATCTTAGTTTGGGATCTAAGTTAACTTTTGCTGAATAACAAACCACCCTGAAATGTTTTAGTGGCACAACAATAATGCTCTCGTGTCTTTGAGTCTGTTGGTTCTGCTGACCTGGGCCAGACCCAGCTGATCTTGACTGAGCTCACTATTGCAGCTGGCAGATTGACTAGGGATAGCTAGTTACACGTCTGGTCACTGGTTGGCTGTTGGTTGGAGCAATGGGGCAATTGGGTCGTGTGTCATTCATCATCTAGCAAGCTAGTCTGGGCTTATTCGTATGCTAGTCAAAGTTTCCAAGAACAGCAAGAGAAGAAAAACCCCAGTGTGCAAGCACTTTTCAAGCCACTGCTAGCATATTTACTATCGCTTACTGGTCAGAGCAGATCACATGGCCAAGGACTCAGTGTAGAAAGGACTGCCCAAGGGTGTGGATACAAGCTGGCATACACAGATTCAGAGGTAATACTCTACACTATGCCTTTGCCATTTCTCAGACACTTTCTAATCTCCCTTGTTAGCAAACAAAAAGAGGAACTCAGGTTCAGAGACTCAGTAGTCGTTAGAATTTAACATTATTTTATTTCAGTGTATTCATTTTATGGTTATATTGTATCCATGTCAAGTGGTTTCCCTTTTTTGTAGTTTAAAAGTTTCCTTTTTAAATAAGTTTATGATTCCTTCAAGCGATTCAATTTGAAGAAAATAAGTGAACAATAACACAGTTGCCATATATATTGTAAAATCATGACACAAAATGACTGAAACTTAGAAAACACTGAACAAGGTGATGTCCAAGGTCCCTGTGTCTCCTCTATAATCATGGAGCGGGAGGGCCACATCTCTAGAAACATGGTAGAATTTTGAGACCAACATGTCACCTTTAACATAGTTTCACTGCTAAAGGAACTGATTTTTCACAGAGCTTGAGGCAATAAATTGAATAGTAAAAATCAACTGATCAGGACCAATTTTAATCAAATTGTGCAGTTGGCCATGACCATGAAGCACATACTAGCCCAACATTCCACACAGACCCATGGTGATACTGACATGCCGGCATGGTTCAGTCATGAAGTTAAGTTTAACAAGATGAACACATTTCATTGCCAACGCCCCCCCCGCCCCCCCCCCTCCCGCCCCATAGCTGACATTTTGGAAAGCCAAACAGTGAGAGATTGCCATCACCTAAACAGTTTCTGGAAATTTGGTTAGCAATAGGCTTTGGAGTCCATTTGCAAATTGCTTAAGAAAACCAGTTTTACTACTCTATATGTCTTTGTTTTATAACATTTGTTCACATTCTTACTTGTAGAATTGGCTCTACATGATTTTTGGTACATTTTTTAAAAAGCACAAAGTTTGATCACCACAGGACCTCGGATTCTGAATGCACCTGTATCAAAGGAATAACAGGAAAGTTTGAGCCACGATATTAGCAACAATTTGGGAATAATGTGTACACTTCAGAGGTGATAACGGGAAGAGAACAACATCCATTTAGATAATTTCCATATGTTCACTTAAAACAAATTCAGCTCATCACCAGGTCCATTTACAAATGTATGCATCAAATCAAATCTAGACATTCACCCGCACATATGTTTACACATATATTCTATCTCAAAAGTAGTATGTTATTTTGCTTCCCAGGTGTTCTGGCCAGAGAGAAACCTATTTAATATATAAGGCACTTGACCCCAACTAGGGAAAGCAAAAGAGAAACCTATTCCTGAAGCTAGAATTATAATTCTCAGAACAAAAATGTTCTCATGTGGTCCAGGTAGATACATCCTAGTAACATGCACCCCATACACATAGCACAGGAGCATTTTAAAGATAACTTTAAAATATACATCCTATGCGTGTAGTCAGTTCATAAACCTTACATGCAGGTTCAGTCCCCTTTCCCTTCTCTCAATGTGCAGATTCACTGATAGTCATCAGTTTCTCCCTTCCATATATAATCAAGAGTTGCACTTGGAGAATATTACATCAATTCAATAGTATTGATGATTTTCCCTTTCGATGTATAAAGGAAAACAACAATAACACACAAAAAAATTAGCCAAATACCAGCTGCTGCATCTTAGCTCTAAGACAATAAACTAGCAACCTACTATTAGAGCATGCAGTCCTAAACAAATAAAAGGTGGGAAAATAAAGCAATAAGCACCTTTTATGTCAAGTCAACAAAGTAATAGATAACCCAAAGCTACAGTTATAAACCAAGTACAAACTGAAGAAAGTGTCATGGCTGATTTTACCCTATTTGAGGGGGAACACCCCAAAAAACAGAATTGTCTCTTTGGAGGGTGGGCCCTTTGTAGTACAGGCTTCCCCCACTAGGTAAGTGTTCTAGGAACCCATTGGCATCAGTGTACCAGGTAGCATTGTTGTGAGAGGCTGCATTTGGCTTCTGAATTTTCTTTTAGAGATTCTTTCAACGCGTTTGCCCATTGCATGATGGGTGATTTATGAGTGCACCTGTCCACACTGGACTGAGTGTTCAGCAGTGTTTGAATACAGCATGATCCAAATACCCCACCCCCCAACCCCATACACCCAATCTTGCCCCGAGCAACTTTTTTTTTGTTTGTTTCCCTGGATGAAAAAGTCTTTAAAGGGGAATGTTTTTGCCAATGTGGAAGAAGTGAAGCAAAAATGGCAGAAGCACTAAAAGCCATCAAAATTGACAAATTCAAAAACTAAGCAGTGGAAAAAGCATCTCAATAAGAGTATTGCATTAAACTGAGAGCACTTTAAAGGTGACTGAAGTTTAAACATAAGAATAAATACATAATTTTTTATAAATAAATTCATTTTGGGGGGTTCCCCTTTGTATACAAACTAATAAGTTAGCTGGTTACTGTTTCATGGGTGCTGGCTGAAGACATGAGACTCCTGGGTCAGAGACAAAGGACTTTATTACTTATGACACAGCAAGGAGAATGAGTAGGTGTGTCAGTTCCCCTTGCCCCCAAATCCCATTGTAGCAATATTGTGAGCCCACATGAATGCTGTGCACACAGTGGGTCTGCAGCACAGATCAAGGACACTGAGCTTAGGGAACATACTGTTTTATAGTAAACAGTAAGCAAAACTGTTCTTTATCCCAAATAGAGATATTACCATATTTCTCATATCTGCTCATAGTAAGCACAACCCTGGCCAGCTAAAGAATGATCAGAGCGTTGCCTTCTTAGCACACCCAGAAAGAAGTACAGGGATGCTCGATCCCAAGGCAGATCGATTCTCCCAATGATAAGTAGTCCTGATTGTTAAGTAAGCTAACTATTGGTAGTAAGGACAAGCCTGCAGCAGATATAGTTATCCTGAGATAACACACCAACTGGCTACCTTTATAAATAACCTAAACCCAGTAGAACATGTGTGTCTGTGTGTTCTTACTTTTCCCAGATGTATTTCTGAAAACTCATGGGTAAACCATATTTGTAAATCAATTCATATTTTAAATATTGTGGAAGAGAACCCCAGAAGTGAATCCTTTTATAATAGAAATACTCATCTCCTAATTCATCTGTTTATAAATTCATGGGATTCTAAATATTGGATTTTCTTAAAGCATTCCATACCCATACTAGTGCAACCCTGTCATTTTAGTGAGTTGTGGTAGATTATAAAAAGCAAATCCTTTCCAGGTACTTGGAAGGCTGAGGCAGAAGGATCACCTGAGCCCAGGAGGTCGAGGCTGCGGTGGCCGTGAGCGTGTCACTGCACTCCAGCCTGAGCGACAAGAATGAGACTCCAACTAAAAAAAAATTAAAATTAAAAGAATTTTTTTAAAAAAAGCAAATCTTTCATATGTCTGATTTGGCCACACCCACTTAAACAGTCATTGGCCAAATGGATCCCATCACAATTTCAAAGCTACCTGTTTTCTCCTTTAAAACTTCCCCATAGCTATCCTTATAATATTAAATTCCTGGGTCATGCCTGATGCTGCTGCCTTGGTGAATGGTCTTATTTGTTGATACTCAAAGTCAATATACTAAAGCAATCTCCCTATACACAGTCCTCTAATACTCCACTCAGGCACAAATGAGCAGGGTATTCATTAAAAGCAATGAAAATTAGTATTCTTTTTTAGTCTCATTTTCTTACATAATTCTGGCCCAAGATTTCCTCCCCCAGGTCTCTCTCCCCCAACCAAGAATATGCTGTTCCCTTACTGACAGGAATTTGAAACCCATCACTATTGCTCAGAGCAGTGTGACAAACCCACAGGACTTTCCAGGGAGAAGAAATGTCTGCTTTTTCCTTTACTAGATTACATTTCATAAACATATGAATGTCAGGTCAAAGTGACATAAAATATGATTCCTCTTCCATACAAGAAAAAAAAAACACTAACAATCAGACAGAGAATTTGTAGCACCTGCCAATGCTTCTCACTAATCTCTTCGGAATCCCTAGAACAGAGCTAAGAGCATGGAAGGTGCAAAATAAATTTTGTTGAAAATAGGAATATACCCCATTCAATATCACCTAATACCAAGTCTTATATTGGTATAATACTTTCTGGTTTATAAAATATTTTCACATGTACACTTTCACAAGATGCTCACCACAACCCTACAAGGAAGCTTAGGCAAAATACTCGAATCAAGAATAGGTAGAAAAATGTTCAGGGCATGTGTGGCTCCTGCTTGAGTCCAGGAGTTCAAGACCAACCTAGAAAACACAACAAGACCTTGTCTCTGCAAAAATCAAAAAATTAGCCAGGTACAGTGGCACAGGCCACTACTTGAAAGACTGAGGTGGAAGGATTGCCTGAGCCCAGAAGGTTGAGGCTGCAGTAAGCCATGATCGTGCCACTGCCCTCCAGCCTGGGAGACAGCGTGAGACTCTAACTCAAAAAAAAAAAAAAAGATTTAAAAAAATGTATTTTCTTAGTTCCTTGCTCTTTCCAATGCCTTGGCTCCATACTAGGTCACTGGAAAGGGACAGGCGCTTGTGATTACCACCTACATCTGGAGATGAGATCAGATGGCCAATACACAGTTCACTGTCCTCTCTACAGTAAACACATAGATGGCCACTCAATTGGCTATCACCAAAGGAAAGATAAAAAGAGAGTCCAAATTATAGGCACATCTCTTACCTCATTGTTCATTGCTTCACAAAGTAGGATTTCAGAACCACCATGTCTATGGTTTTGCTTCAAAGTTTAATCTGATGTTCCCTCTCAACAGCCTAATTTGTTGTCTCTTATGACATTTTGAATCTGTGTTTAGCTCTTAGGATTATCTATCTTTCTCACATATCTAGATTTGTGATACAACTGATGCAACCTTGGGCCTGAGTTTCTTGGGAACAACATTCTTTTAAAACAACATATGGGTATTGTACATGGTTTCATCGAGTTTTGCACCTTATTTTTTTTCTCCTTGACTCTACTTCCCCATTCTTAAAAACTCATATTTTAATGGTATTGTGGTTATGTTTAATGAAAACTTAGAGATGCATATTGAAGAACACACAGATGCAATGTTATGATATCTAGAAATTTATTTAGAATAATCTGATAGAGGGTTCAGTTTAGGGGAAGATGAAACAAGATGATACAAGATTGGTCATTTGTTGATGTGGTAGATTGCTACACAGTGGTGTAAAAGCAGTCATAGACAACATGCACATAAATGAGCATGGCTATGGTCCCAGTAAAACTCGGTTAATGGGCTTTAAAAATTTCAAGTAATTTTTACACATCCCAAAATACTCTTCTTCTTCTCATTTTTTTCCAACCATTTAAAAATGTAAAAACTATTCTTAGCTCACCAGCTGTACAAACATAGGTGGCAGGCTGGATTTGACTCCCAGGCCATAGTTTGCTGACTCCTGCTCTAGTGAATTGAACCAAGGATCCTATGTTCACGCACTCTCCCTCTCTAGGTGGATCCTCAAAAAGTCCTTATCCTTTTTCTCTGTCATTATTTTTTCTATTTCTTGTGTAGCAAATTACATCAAATGTATGGATTAAAACAACACAAATTTCTTATCTATGATTCTGGTGGTCAAAAGTTGAACATGAGTTTTACAGAGCTTAATTCAAGATGTCAGCAGGTATGATTCTTTCTGGAAACTCTAGGGAAAATCCACCCTTGCTTCTTCCAACTTCCAGAGGCTGCTGGCATTTGTGGCCAAATCACCACAATTTTGCTTCTGAGTCTTTCTATGACTCTGACTCTCCTGCTTCCCACTTTTACTTATAAATAAAAACCCCTGTGATTACATTGGGTCACTGGATAATCCAAGATAATCTCTGCATCTCAAAATTCATCATTTAATCACACCTGAAAAATCTCATTTGCCATGTAAAGTAACATATCCATAGGTTCCTGAGATGGAGGTGTCTTGGACATCTTGGGGGGAGGGGGGCTGTTATTCAGTCAGTTACACTACCCCTGTTCAGACTTTCACGATGTCAGTGCATATAAAAGAGGGCAGCACCACTTAGCATGTAGACCTCATGTCTACATCGTGTGATTTTCCTTCCCTCCTCTTATTGCCTCCTGTAAGAGGCCTTCTTTGCCCACAGAACAAAGGGAAAGCTAAGATCAATATTTTCCCAACTTCACCCCTCTAACATAATCCTGAGTCATGACCATTAAATCAGGCATTGCTTCAATATGTGATATAAGTGAAAATAACTCCTATATCTTAGAAAACCCTCCAATACCAGCACTGTTTTCTTCAGAGTTATTTTTAAAGTTATACAAATTCTTCTCAAAGGCACACCAGAAATTTGCTTTCAGTGTCTTATCTATGCACAGCACCGACAATTGCATTATACCTAAGAGAATTAATGTGATTTAATTATATCATATCTGGGGGTAGTTTAATATCAAACTTCTTTTGTATAGGAAATTATTTCTTGGTGAAGTTAAACTCAGTTATTATACTCATTCTTTATTCATTAAACTCATTAAGATCAGTGGGAATTGCTTATAAATAACTATACTATTGATTTGAAACATGGCAGATAAGTGAGGATATTCTAAGAGTACAAAAGCATAATATTTCTTGGTTATTTTCTTGGGAATACATATATTGGGAATCTATGTGTAAAATACTTTTGCAAGACTAGATGTATCACTTAAAATTTATTTCTCTTCTTGCAAAGGGAAGATGGACAGTAAGTGAACTATTAACTTTCTCGAGAATCAGGTAAAAAGGAGCTAAAGCCAAATACAGTTAAATAGAATTTCACTGTACAAGGGTATCCCCCAAAGAGGAAAGTCACAGATCCTAGTACTTGACTATCAAAAGAAAAAGAACTTTTCTTAATTCACACAAAGTCACTGTATGCCCACAAACGCATGCAGCCCCACTTAGAGGGGATGGAGGCCTTTTTCTACTTTGTAAGGGCAACCCAGGGACCAGCAGAGGCATTGGCTGAAAGCCACTTGGGCTATCTTAAACAAGAAAGGGAAAACTGCAAGAATATAGATACATTTCTTAAGATCCAAGTGTGAGGGTACAGTAGATATCATGCAAGCTTCGAATAAAAAATAGAAAGCTGTCAGTAGAGGAGGCAATAACCAAACAAATAAATATTTACTGGTACATGGAGTCCTTACAACAACCTTGTTAGATCAGAATAATTAATCTCATTCCATCGATGCCGTCCCAGCTGGTAAATGACAGAACCTTCAAACCTAAGTGCCCCTATCTGTCTGCAATGTCCTTGTGCTGTCCACTACTGCACACAGCCTCTCTTGCCCATGATCTGTGGGTGGTGTTTGTCTTAGCCTGTTTGTACTGCTGTGACAAAGTATCAGAGACTGGGTGATCTATAAAAAACAGAAATTTATTTCTCACAGTTCTGGAGGCTAGAAAGTCTAAGGTCAAGGCACTGGCGTTTGTTGTCTGCTGATATCAGGCCTGGTCTCCACATTCAGGATGATGCGCTTTGTTGCTCCATCCTCCAGAGCGGACAAGTTCTGTGTCCTCACATAGCAGAAAAGTGGAGGAGAAACAGGACCCAAACTCGTTTCAGCCCCTTTACAAGGCACTAATCCATTCATGAGGGCAGAGCCCTCCCTTATGACTTAAACACTTCCCAAAATGCTCCATCTCTTAATACTACCATAAGGGGCATTGTTTCAATGAATTTTGGGAAGCACATTCAGACCATAGCAGTGTCCTGAGAGCTATTCATTGATATTTCCCTGTTCTTTTTCTTCCAGGCACAAAGGAGGAATGCACTTCCCCTTGAAGTTAAGCATGGACATGTGATTTGTTTTAGCCAATGAAATATAAGGAGCTAACATGTGTCACATCCATTTGGAAGCCTGTAAGAGCCAGTGTGTGTTTCTTTTCTTCTCCCCACCTCCCACCATGGTGATCAGAGACATGCCAGGTTGTAGTGACTATATCAGCCTATATCTCTGAGAGAGGACAGTGTAGAAAAGAGTCATCAGCCAACCTGCAATGGACTTGTAACTTGAGTGAAAAAAACTTGAGTGAAAAAACTTTAGCTGATTTAAGCCACTAATATTTGGATTTGTTTATTACTATAGCATAACCTTGTCTATCCTGGCTGATACTGCTGTCAAGGGTCTTTCATCTATTTCTAGCAGCTGGCAAATCTCACCCAGTGAGCCACACAAGTTTTTTTCCTACTTGCTGAAATCCTGCCTATCTTTTCAGAGGGCAGCTGAAATCCCACCTGCCTAAAAAGTTTTTCTTAACTCCCACAACCTGTGTTAATCCTTACTCTTTGTCAGTGCACATAATATACATCTCGTTGTATGCTGTTTTTAAATTGTTTCTTTCTTTAGGGCATGTCTTAACTCTCCAGCTAAATGATCAGTCTTTTGTGGGTAGCAATCATATGATATATTTCTGCAACCTCCAGCAGAGAGGCCAGAATGTTAGTAAGCAGTAGACCATAGAGACCCATTAATAGTTATGACACCGAACTGTCCTCCCCCGCCCCATAAAAGAAATACATGGAAGAGGGAGGACAAGACAAAGGGAACAGTATTTCTAACCATTTCCATGCCCTGTGTACCCAGGCAGAGTTAAACAGTGGAACACTTCTCCATATGGAGAAGGGAAAGAGTTAAAATTTAGTAGGCTGTATCCTGAGACAGCTAACATCTTTGGAGGTTATATTACTCATTAATATAAAAGAGTTAATTATACATCTTGGAAATGCTATTCACACCAGATCTTCTTTTAGGGTTAAGTCATGCATGCTCCATTTATATTCAGGGATTAGCCCTGACAGTGTCTTGTTCTGTAGGGCCGTCTTATGTGCCTGCCCTAAAGATCCATGGGGGCTTTGGGAAGCTGCTCTCGTAGTAGAACATTTTGCTGAGGAGATGACCTACACAGCAAAATGCTTTATATAACCAAAGGCAGGGCATAAATATTTTATAGCATAGAGTCCATGAAAACACATCTTCATTTCTGTAGCGTGCTATCTCAGTACATGCTGCTGGGGGAGCAGGACTCGCCGGAAAGATTCAACAGCTCCAATTTGCCATAGCTCATTAGGATGCCCTAGAGAACAAGCACAACAAATAATTCTAGATCCCTGCTGTTCACCGGCTAGTTAGTGTGGACTGACCACACAAAAGCAAACCTTTCCACCTCACGAAAAAGCCACTCTGTGCTTGCAAAGCACATTTAACGAGGAATCAGACAGCGTCGGCTGGGAAGTGCCTTCCAGACATCCTTTTTCTACACATGAGGAAAGGAGGCCCAGAAAGATGATGTAAATTCCTCAAAGCAACACAGTGAGTTGGGTTAGATGCACACTTAGTCCTTCCCTTTTTCTGCCATAACCACAAAATCAAAATTCATGGGTAAAGAACAGTAACCTCGTCCAATGATTAGACCTAGATTCTCAACTTTGAAGTAAAGTGTCATGTTACCATTGTGACTTTCAGCAAGTGGTGCTACATGTAAATATCTGAGAATAACTTCAAATTTCTCATTAATAACATATGTTTCCATAAATACCAAGCTTCATGAAATCCTTCTCTTGTCATTCGTACATTAGCATCCTACCATTTATGCGTCAATGAGAAAATTATTTCCTAGTAAGTGTTCTATAGTTATAAAGTAAATTTCATTAAATTCCATTTCACACCATTTTTTTCCTTCACTGATCTCCTACTTAGTTCAAAATTACTTATACCCACCCAGATCTCTTGAGCCAAGACGTCAGTACACTGTGTAATTAAATTCTAAAATAAATAGCAAGTTCTCAATGCAAAACTGACATTTTTGACTCAGAAAGTCCTTCAAACCTTCAACAGGACAACTAGAAAATTCTCCTTGTGAGTTTCCAGTGGGCCCAACAATAGCTTTGTTATTCCTTTGTCAAACCAAAGCACACAAGGAAAGAAGGATTCACTTTTTCACTTACTATCTGAAGTTTTCTTTTATGCCTCCTTAGATTTGAGGAAACCACTGTATAACCCTGCTTTAAGATAGTCCTTTCAAATGTGTTTGAATTGTTCAGGGATGAGAGAAAAGGGTGGGCCCTTTAAGAGCAAGCCTAGGCAGAAGCCCATCAAAAGGAAAGCTAAAATCATGAAGCTTCTTAGCGATGCTATTGCTGGCCCTGGAAAGAAGAATGATCAAGTGATAAACAACGTAACTATTTGAGAAATCCTAATTTATAGAAAAAAACTCACGCATTACTGAAATTACAGAAATACTGAAAATATTACTGAATTAGTAATAACTCACCCAGCACAGCCTTTCCTAACTTCCCACTAAAACACTACAACGGCACTGACAGATGCCAAAACTCACAATGCCAAAAAATAGTGTGGAGGTTCATCTAATTCCAGAATCCAGAAAGAATCCACACTATTAAACCAAAGTATAAACTAAACTGGACTCCCAAATTTCACTTTGTACCACACACAGGATCCACCTTTGTGAAACAAAAGATGTCAGAGATTAGAAGACAGGGGCTGTTGAAAAGATATATAACTTAAGCCAGTATAGTGGCTCATGCTTATAATCCCAGCATTTTGGGAGACCAACAGGAGAAGACCGCTTGAGCACAGGATTTCAAGACCAGCCTGGGCAACATAGTGAGATCTTGTCTCCACTAAAATGTTTAAAAAATTAGCCAGGCATGGTGGCAGGTACCTGTAGTTCCAGCTACTCAGGAGGCTGAGGTGGGAGGATTGCTTGAGTTGAGCAGGTCAAGGCTGTGGTGAGTTGTGATCTTGCCACTGCACTCCAGCCTAGGTGACAGAGTAAGACTCCAACTCAAAGAAAAAGAGCAATATAGAACTGTATTCTAGCTCCTACCACAAATAAATAGCAAGTCCTCAACAAAAAAAACAGACATTTTTGACTCAGAAAGTTCTTCAAAACTTCAACAGGACAACTAGAAAATTATCCTTGTGAGTTGACAATAGTTTTGTTATTCTTTTTCAAACCAAAGCACTCGAGAAAACCAAAGGTATGTATGGACCAGAAAACTAGGTAGGTGCTGCTTCTTCCAGGGGTCCAATGTAGACATCTCACAACTGTCTATATTCCCTCCAAAAACAGACTTTCTGTCTCCCCTCAAACTAATACAAGTTACCTGTGCCATGTTGCAACCTAGGAAGTATAGTCTCTACAGGTAAAGTAGTGCTGTGCAGGTGGGAGGGCAGAGACAAGTGCATTCTGGCAATTGTTGTGTTCTTTGTACACATGCTGTTTCAAAGTACCAATGAACCTGGCAGTGAACCTAGAGAATCTGGGGGACTGTGCTGCCAGTTAGATACAGGGATTTTCACTCACAGAGTTGTACCCTTCAGCACACCTCAACTCTGAAGAAATGAAGAGCATTAACCATAAGCCAGATGGACAGAGAAAAGAGTTAAGGGCAGACAAATCAACTAATACTGTCATTTGGCAAACTCTGAGTCTGTTTAGGTCTCGTCTTATTCCAAGAAAAAAGACAATAAATATCATAGGGCCTACGGGGAAACACTGCCAGACAAAAGAGAGGAAACAGCGTCTTGAAAACTAAGAGATAGAATGTCCTTCTGGAAACATTTTACCTAAGGATATAGAAGGAAACGTTGAAATTTAAAAGGATACAAGACAAGGCTTCTACAAAAAGTCAACATGCAAAGAAGACAACAGAATGATATGAAGAGAAAGATGGGTAAGATAAGGAAAGACTGCCCAAAACCCAAAACAATAATACTTTCACAGTGACAGTGATAAAAATAGTAAAATAAAATAATAAAAAGTCAAATCAATGAATCACAGGATTAACTTCAGATGCTTTCTCAAAATGCAATGCGCAGAGATGAAAACAAGTTACTACAGAAGACAAAACGAAAGAGGAAAAATAAAGAATAAAAAGTAAAAATAGGGATAATTAGTGTTTCTGAAAAAATATTAGAGTAAGTAAAACAAAAATCAATATTAAAAGATAAATGGAAACTATCTTTGGCAGAAGAAATGTGGATATGCTGTATTCCGTTTGAAAAGATTCATCATGTACCAGAAAAAAAGAAATCAATGAAAAGGGACATTTCACCGAGATTAGTTTTTGCAATTTTTAAAAAGCATATGAATAAAGAAAATACCCTTCAAACATCCAAATAGCAATACTTTTTATGAAAGAAAAATAATTGAGTCAGTCCCAGACTTCTCTTCTGTAACATTAATTGCCAGAAAATAATTAAGTAGACTCTATAGACTTTGAAGGGCAAAAGCTCATTTGTCTGTTATATGTAGGCAATATAAAATTATTCTCATATATACAAAGTCTAAATCTACATATAACTCATCTAACTTTTTGTCAAAAAAGTAACTTTTGTAATTCATCAAACGATTAAGCAAAATTAAGATTTTAAGAATGAATAAGATAAGATATAAAAGAATGAGCATATGTACACTAAACCAAGCTACTCATAAAGATGAGCTACATCATTTTTGTAAATCTAACTATAACACCAAATACAAATGTCAAAATTTATTCTTGAATATCACATAATGCAAAAAATGTGTTAAATAACAATTATCAGGATTTGAAACCCAGATAATATAACAAAGTTAAGGAAGAGAGGAAGGACACTGAAGATGTGCTGAATTTCAAATCTTAGAAGTCATTCAAAGATACTGGTTCAGTTGGATTTTTACAATTAGACAAATACAGGTTAAAGAATTTTTTGAAGAATTTAAAGTTCCTCACTAATGGAATGTGAAAGAAGATACATACTTGGAAAGGATAAAACAATAAAAAGTTAATTTTCAGAAATAACTGTAAACAGTCCAACATCTATCCATAGGAGACTGATTAAATAAAGTACCATTATTATAGAACCATAAGAGAATAAAATACAGCTATTAAAAAAAATCACATCATAAAATATTTTATCTTGGGAAAGAAAGTGTAGACAGTATAGGAAGTAGGGGTGAAAATTTCAAAAAGCTGTGCCCTGTGATTTTCATTTCAAAAAGTATATTTTATACATTATGTATTTTAGAGTGAAAGAAATAAAAATATGGGGGGGGGAAGACAAAATATATCTGTCAAAAGGTTAACTAACAGTGATTATCTGAGTTGAAAAAAATGAGATTTTTATTTTCCTCCATTTTCTTTTCAGTATATAGGCAGAGTTTATGCTAAAACACACTTAAAACAAATATTAATACTAAAAATGTAAACCAGCCTCATGCTACGTATCAGTGGTCAGCAAGTTTTTTCTGCAAATAGCCAAATAACAAATATGTTAGGGCTTCTTGGGGCATATGATCTCTGTTACAATCACCCAGCTTTGCCATACTGTAAAGCAGTCAGGCACTATGTAAACAAATCAGTGTGACTGTGTATCAATAAAACTTTATTTACAAAAACAGGCTGTATTTGGGGTCATAGTTTGCCTACTATGTGTCAATATCTGACATTGAAGTTTTAGAAATTATTTAAATGTACTACTTTTCTGTTTTCTGTAGCTATTTAGGACAAATGGCACGTTTCTATATCAGTGCTGGCCAGTGAAAGTTTCTGTGAGCATGGAAATGTTTTATCTCTATACACCTAGCCACATGTGATGCTGAACACTTGAAATATGGCCAGTGCAACTGAGGAATTCAATTTTACTTTATTTTAATTAATTTAATGTAAACAGCTACCTGTGAACCATATTGAACAGTGCAGATCTAGATCACATGCTACGGTTTACACTTTCCCTCAGTCAGGAGGGTAAACTATTGATTTTATCATTCTAATGACTTGCCAAACAATATCATCTCAAACTCACTGCTTTTCAATTCTTATCAAAACTCTCTTGTGAGAAATGTGCGTCATTGAGGAATGAAGATTGTCTGAAGGGCACTTATCTAAGCATTTACCCATGTGTCTAAAGCATTCACTGAGCTCCTACCATGTGCAGGCACCATGCCAGGTTTTGGATCAACAGTGGTGAGCAAAACATTGTGCTCTCCAAATGATCTAAAGATGCTAAATAAAATACAACAATACAAATGAATAAAAATGAGTAAGCATTCCAAATATATACTGCTGCTAGGAGAAACAATTCTACAAACAGTGAGCGGTTGATGGTGAAAGGATGAAAGGAGCCCAGTTAAGAAAGTAGGGAATGATGGGGTCTGTGGAATTAGAGAGGGCTGCCTAAATTACTAGTCAAATTCAAACCATTTGTTTTTAACACTCTGTAGGCCCAGAAAATCTTATCTACAGGTAAGAACCAGCCCAGTAGTGGTCATATAGTAACCAACTTTATTTAAGCCCAAAGGAGAAATTTTCCTGATAGTCTGACTTTCAAAGGATTGACAGATACATATTTTTATCTTATAAAAACTGTAAATTTCTCTTAAGTATAATTTTCATGAAACTTAAAGTTAAGTATAAAATACACGTGAAGATTGAGAGTGTAGTTTGATGAGTTTTACAGATGGATCTACCTCAGTATCCACCACCCCAGTCGAAATTTAGACTAGGAATTGGCAGCCTATGGCCTGCTGCCTATTTTTGTATAACCAACAAGCAAGCAATGGTTTTTATACGGTTGAAAAAATATTAAGAATATTATTTCATTGCATATGAACTATATATGAAATTCAAATTGCAATGACCACAAACAAAAGTGCATTGGGGCACAGCTATACTTGTTCATGAACATATTATCTATGGTCACTTTTTTTTTTTTTTTTTTTTTTTTGAGTTGGAGTCTCACTCTGTCGCCCAGACTGGAGTGCAGTGGCCGCTCCCAGCCACCGCAGCCTCGACCTGCTGGGCTCCGGCAATCCTTCCGCCTCAGCCTTCCAAGTAGCTGGAA
>CAUYQG010125863.1:0-27003 GCA_963574415.1 Tarsius wallacei | reverse complement strand
AAATGGGCAAAGGACCTGAATAGGCATTTCTCAAAAGAAGACATACAAATAGCTATTAGCTAACAAGTATGTGATAAAATGTACAACATCAGCATTTATTAGAGAAATGCAAATTAAAACCACAATGAGGTATCACCTCATACCTGTTAGAATGACTGTCATCAGAAAGATAAAAGATTATGAGCCGGGCTCAGTGGCTCAGCCTGTAATCCCGCGCCTTTGGGAGGCTGAGGTGAGTGGATTGCCTGAGCCCGCGGGTTTGAGACCCACCTGGGCAACTTGGCAAGACCTCATCTCTACAATAAATCAAAAAATCAGCTGGGCATGGTAGCGCATGCTTGTAATTCCGGCTACTCGGAAGGCTGAGGCGGAAGGATCGCCGGAGCCCAGCAGGTCGAGGCTGCAGTGGCCGGGAGCGGCCACTGCACTCCAGTCTGGGTTAAAGTGAGACTCCAAGTCAAAAAAAATAAAATACAATAAAATAAAAGATTATGAGTGCTGTAAGGATATGGAGGAAAAAAGAACCCTTGTATACTGTTGGTAGGAATGAAAATTAGTACAACCATCATGGAAAACATTGTGGAAGTCCCTAAACAAATTAAAAATAGAACTACCATATGATTCAGCAGTCCTACATCTGGGTATATATTTAAAGAAAATGAAGTCAGTGTGTTGAAGAAATATCTATACTCCCACATTTATTGCAGCATTATATCACAATAGCCAAGATATAGAATCAATCTGAGTGTCTATAAGCGAATGCATGGAAAAAGAAATGTGGGATATATATACACACACAATGGAATACTATTCAGCCTTTAAAAAGAAATTCTTTCATTTGCAACAACACGGTCAAACCCGGAGGACATTATGCTAGGCAAAATAAGCAAAGCACAGAAAGACAGATGCCATATGATGTCACTTACATGGAATATAAAAAAAGTCAATCTCTTAGAAGAAAGTAGAATGGTTGTTATCAGGGGCTAGGGCAGGTTGAGGGTGGGTGAGGGACTGGGAAGATGTTGATCAAATGATACAAAATTTTGACTGGGAGGAGGGAATAAGTATAAGAGATCCAGGCTGGATGCAGTGGCTCACGCCTGTAATCCCAGCACTTTGGAAGGCCAACATGGAGGGATTGCTTGAGTGCAGGCGTTTGAGACCAGCCTGGGCAACATGGCAACACCTCGCCTCTACAAAAAACAAATGTACTCGGCATGGTGGCATATTCCTGGAGTCCCAGCTACTTGGTGGACTGAGGTGGAAAGATTCCCTGGGCCCAGTAGGTCAAGGTTGTGGTGGCCATGAATATGCCATTGAACTCCAGCCTGGGACACAAAGTGAGACTGATTTCCCCCCAAAAAATTTTAAGCGATCTATTGTACAACATGGGAACTATAGTCAATAACAATGTATTGTGTACTTGAAAACTGCTCACCACAAAAAAATGATAAGTATGTGAAGTAATGCATATGTTAATTAGCTTCCACAACATATTCACATTTCAAAACATGTTGTACACCATAAATACATACTGTTTTTATTTGTCAAATAATTTTTTTAAAAAAGAGAACTATTGATTTTACCTTGGGCATCCATATATTTTTAACTTTAAATTTTTTATTGCATTATGTAACGAATTGTTAATTATAACTACTGTACAAAGTTATAACAATAATCAATAATACGTATTTTCCCCAAATCTGAATTCTTGACTTCTTCTCAGTCTTAATTTTATATTGTTTTATACCTATATATTATGCATATCTTTTGATTCTTTCTTAACTAAATTGCAGCTCATTGGTTAATCTTTTGATTCTCTATATCTTTTTATCTTTTTTTTTTTTCCTTGAGTCAAGGTCTCACTCTGTCACCCAGGCTGTAGTATAGAGGCACAGTCACAGCTCACTGTAGCCCCCAGCCCCCTGGCTTAGGCAATCCTTCTGCCTTAGCCTCCTGAGTAACTAGAACTACAAGGCATGCACCACTGCATCCAGCTAATTTTTTAATATTCCTCCTCCCCTCTTTCCCTTATTTATTTATTTTTTTTTGAGGTCTTGCTATTTTACCCAGGCTCGTCTTAAACTCCTGGGCTCAAGCAATCTTCCCACTTCATTCTCTAAAAGTGCTGGGATTATAGGCATTGAGCCACCATGCCCGGCCAACAATTTCTTTTTAAAAGGAGGTTAGTAATTCCTACCTTGCAGAGGTTGTTGTGAGGATTAGGACATGGTAGAAGCTTAATAAGTGATAGCCAATTACATCTCTGGATAGGTAAAATTAATTTACTGTTATGACTATCTTTCAGCATCAGTGTTATAACAGATTGATTTATTTAGTAGTTCATTAGAACCTTGTTGCTTTTTGTTTCTTTAAATCTAGCAGATTAGGGTTAGGATTTGTTTATTGGTTTGCATTGGCATTATTTTATCTGTTTTTATGATTATTGCTACCGTGAAATCTCAGCTTTGTCATTTTCCTCTAAGTAGGTTTTAGTATTTAAATCTGTATTAGGGCTCTCCAAAGAGACAGAACCAATAAGGTATAGAAATCAGTATACATAAGGAATAGATACGAGAGAGTTTATTAGGGAAATCGGCTCATGCATTATGGAAACTGAGAAGTCCCATGACAGTTTGTCTGCAAGCTGGAGACCTAGGATGCCAGTAGCATGGCTCAGTCCAAGTCTGAAAGCCTCAGAAACAGGGAAGCGGATGGTATAATTCTCAGTTCCAGTCCAAAGACCTGAAAATCTGAGGGACTGCTGGTAGAAGGCTCAGAATCCCAAGACCAGATAGCCCAGAGTTCTAATGCCCAAGAGCAGGAGGAGGGGAGTGTCCCAGCTTCAAGAGAGAGAGAGAGGAAATCTTATTTTTGCTTTTTAGTTCCACCTGGGCCCCCAGCCAATTGGATGGTGCCTGCCCACATTGAGAACTGATCCATCCCAATTAGTTCACTGACTCACACACCAGGCTTCTCTGGAAACACCCTCATAGACACACCCAGAAGTAATGCTTTACCAGTACTCTAGGTAGTCCTTAATCCAGTCAAGTTCACATCTAAAATTAACCATTATAGTATTTGATAATGTAATAACTGATACTACTCTTGGTTGTATGCATGTTCTGTTGAACTCAATAATCTATTTAAATGCCTTTTTGGGCAAGTATAAGACATTTTTTAAAATTACTAAATCCTTGTAGTGTGGCTTTTTTCCCTTTGAGCATGTTATAAATAAGTCTAAACTAAAAAGCTAAATTTATTACGTACACAGCCAATTATTTCACTCTTACCAAAATGCTAAAGTCACTCTTCAGTGCCTACAAATTTTGTTTTATTTTAGATGATACTTCGCTAACATGGAAGTTATAGAGGAAGCTTCTTATACGTGGCGCTTCTTCCTGGTTTTGGTAATCAGGATGTTATGATTAATAAGTTTACAATGTTGTTGGGTTTTCTATTTGCCTTTCAGAAAGTGTCAAAAAGTTATATTACTTAACAAATGTATAAAATACTCAAGTGCATATATTTGTGCAGTTTTGTAAATAAAAGAAATCTTAAACTGTTTCTCTTTGCTCACTTAGAATTCCTATGTGTAAAACTGTAGTGGCCAGGCGCGGTGGCTCAAGCCTATAATCCCAGCACTTTGGGAGGCCGAGGTGAGAGGATTGCCTGAGTCCATGGGTTCAAGACCAACCTGGGCAACATGGTGAGCCCTCGTCTCTATAATAAATCAAAAAATTAGCCGGGCGTGGTAGCACTTGCCTTGTAGTTCTGGCTACTTGGAAGACTGAGACAGACAGATTGCCAGAGCCCAGCAGGTCAACATTGGGGTGGCCATGAGTGTGCCATTGCACTCCAGCCTGGGTGACAGAAATTCTAACTCAAAAACAAAACAAAATTATAAAAACTCTGTAGTATAGTTGTTTATACCATAATTTACTTTTGAGATATCCTTTTAGTCTTTATATTATTTTTATTTATTATAAAGTATGTAGAAGTGAAATGAATGTTTCCCTTTAAAAATATCTGATTTTATTTCAAAGTTATCATCTAAAAAAACAAGAACTAAGAAAATTAAATTGTTAAAAAGTTTGTATCAGAACATTTTGATTTAGGGCTGTCATTGATTAATGATAAAACACTAGGGAAAATACTTTTTATATAAATTTGACAGTATTGGTCTTATATTCTCATTTTCCTTCCTCATACCTCCATTGAAATGTATATGTGTCCAGTGTCACCATCTTTGGCATTGTAGACATTAAGGAAAATTGGAACCCTTAAGGTTTTATTCTTTTACAAAATCTTATATCTTTGGACACTATACTAACAAGAATTATTATCAGTTTAGTGTATGATAATTTCATGATTTCAATTTGTTTTTAAAAAGCAGGAGTTTATTAAAATTGATGATACTATATGAATAATAATTTTGAAACAAGTATTTAAGACACCATTCATCAAATGCAGATCAATGATGTTATTGTTGGAAGATGTGTTTTAAATCCTGTCATTGTATCTGCAGGTAGTCATTAATTTCTGGTTCATTGACAGTGTACAGCACAGCTGCTTTTGTAGAATCATTATAGTTCTTTGAATATGTGCTACAGGAGCTTTTAATGTTCTCTACATTGTCTCCTGCATGTAAGAGAATCTACCTTCAGTTTAAGAAGGAGAACTGATTAAAGAAGATAAATACTGAACTTTTTGAGTGCTTTTGTATCAAAATGTTTGTTAATTAAACATCCATTCTTAAGAAAAAAATTCAGGATTGTAATTATACAGGTAACCAATTAAAAGACACCAAGATATTAAGTCAACATAATGTAGAATTTCCCCTTTTTTCTTTTCTTTTTTTTTTCTTTTTTTGAGTTGGAGTCTCACTCTGTCTCCCAGACTGGAATGCAGTGTCATGCTCCCGGCCACCGCAGCCTCAATCTGCTAGGCTCCAGCCATCCTTCTGCCTCAGCCTTCCAAGTAGCCAGAATTACAGGCGCGCACTACCACGCCCGGCTAATTTTTGATTTATTGTAGAGATGAGGTCTCGCCAAGTTCCTCGGGTGGGTCTTGGACCCATGGGCTCCCAAAGTGCGGGGATTACAGGCTGAGCCACTGAGCCCGGCCTCCCCTTATTAATACTAACTTATTCTGTTAGAATGGGAAAGTGCCTAGAATTGTTAAAATTAATATTAAATCTTAATCATTTTTGTGTATATATGCTTTCCTATGAAAATGTTCTTTTCATAAGATGTACAAACATTGTTGAATGAACAGGCATGTTAAGTATCTGAGGTAAGGATTCTGTTTTTTATTTTGCTTCTTTATAATCTTGGGCATTGAGGTATCTTCCGAGAGTATCTTAAAAAAATAAACTTAGTAAATATTACATGCTAAAATCAGAGTACATTCTGAATAGTTAAGCCTATAAGATTATCAGTATATTTGTTTATTAGTGACTAGGACAATATTAGATAAATTATAAAATTCCATATCCCCATTTTCTTAAAATATTTAAATATATCCAAGTAGTATGATTTTTTAAATGTGTAGTAAAAGTAAAAAATTGGAGATTTCTGTGTAATTATGACTTCTTTCTTAGAATTTCTTTTTGAAAAAACTTTATATCTTTCTAATGTTTGTTTTGACTTTTATTTCTAAACTACTTATATCCATTTCTGACCCAAGAAGAGAGCTTGAATCTTAAAACTTTAAAATTTGGCAGCAAGTACTTCTACTATAGTAGGTTATCATGCAAATAGGTAGAAATATAATAATTTAACAACATTACCAGGAGTCAGTTTCTGGAAATTAGAGGTCCTCTATTAAAAACTGTTGTGGAAAATCCCATAATACTTCTTTTTAAATCAGATTTTTTTTCATTCTTTTAGAATTGCAGGTGTGTAGTGTTTGTGCTTTGACTAGGTTGCTGATGAATAAAGGTGGTTCTGTAGTGACAGAAATTGAAAAAGCAAATGGAGATACTTAAGCACTATGGGCAGCCATTTAACTTGTGTTTGGTATCTATAGAATGAAAAATGTGGTTTGCTTTGCCCAAGTCCTTAAAAGGTTTTGAAACATGACTAACAAATAATGGTTCTTACATATATTGAGCTCTAATGAATAGCAGTAAAAGCATGCTGTGCTATTAAGTTTTTGTTTAATTCTCATTTAATTAAATTCTCTGGTATTTTGTGTTTATTGTAGTGTTTGATGATGGTGATGAGAGAACATTGAGACGTACCTCCCTTTGCCTGAAAGGGGAAAGACATTTTGCAGAGAGTGAGGTATGGTGACATGGATGGACTATTTGGGTGGAACAACAGCTACTGATGTAGAGGTAAAATGTGATTTAATGAGTCTGTTTCTTATCCAGACACTTGACCAGCTTCCCTTAACAAATCCAGAGCATTTTGGTACTCCAGTAATTGCAAAGAAGACGAACAGAGGAAGAAGGTCCTCTCTTCCTGTGTGAGTTTTTTCATATATAGTATCATTATGATTATAGTTATTACAACCAATGCTTTTCCTTGATTCACTACATTTGTTTGGGTAACCTTTCCATAGCATCTCATACTATTATGTTAGACATTTGACCCTGAGCAGACCTTGTTCTTCATTGTTCCCATTACCTTGCCCAAGAAGTATCACAATTCTTTTATCAAAAAGGATATTTCTGAGCCGGGTATGGTGGCTCAAACCTGTAATCCCAGCACTTTGGGAGGCAGACGTGAGAGGACTGCTTGAGCCCGTAGTTCAAGACCTGTCTGTACAATTTTGACGAGACTTCTTCTCTACAATAAATAAAAAAATTAGCCAGGTGTGGTGGCGCACACCTATAATTCCAGCTATTTGGAAGACTGAGGCAGAAGGATCACCTGAGCCCAGCAGGTTGAGGGGTTCGGTGGCCATAAGCATGATACTGCACTCCAGCCTGGGCAACAGTGAGACTCTGACTCAAAAAAATAAAAATAAAAAGGATATTTCTGTTTTAAGTTACTTTGCCTAAGTCCTTGATATGATAATTTTCCTACTTTAAGTGAGTGTATGTGGTTTTTATTAGCTTTTAAAAAATTTGTAATATTATTTTGTTGAACTATTTGAGAAAAAATGGCAAATATCCTTAAATACTTAAGGAGATGCTCTTACATGACCAAAGTATGAAGATCAAATTTAGAAATGTAACACTGATGGAATACTATCATCTAATAACATGTGAGGGGGGACCTAAAAAACCCAGAATTTATTTATTTAAAAAATGTATTTATCCTTACATGTTTAAACTTCAGTCCCCTTCAGAGTACTGTATTTGATACAATACACCTATCGAGACCCTTTTTTCCACAGCTTTTGAATTCATCAATTTTGATGTCTTTTAGTGCTTATGATGTTTTCTGTTTCACCTCTTCCATATTGGCAAAACGTTTCCTTTTGAGGACTTTTTTCTTTGGAAAAACAACAAAAGAAAGTTGCTCTGAGTGAGATGGTGTGAAAAGGGAGGGTAGGGCTTAGGGGTCACGCTGTTTTTGGTCAAAAACTTCTGAACACTCAGCACACTCTGGGCGGGTGCACTTGTAAATCACCCATCATGAAATGGGCAAATACGTTGAAAGACTGTCCAAAAAAAATCACTGAAGCTGAACACAGTCTCTCACAGCAATGCTAGCTAGTACATTGGTACCAATGGGCTCCTAGAACACTTACCTAGTGGGAGAAGCCTGTATTACAAGGGGCCTGCCCTCCAAAAAAAAAATAATAATAATTTCAGGTTCTTTGGGTGCCCTCATATAGTCCATATTTCAAATTTTTTCAATTATTCCAATATAGCCTTTATGGCATCTCCCATCTCCCCTGATTCCTGGATCCAGTCAAGATAATGTATTGCATTTAGTTTCTATGGTTCTTGAGTCTCCTTTATTCAGGAAAAGTTCTTTCACCATTTTTTGATTATCATTATGTTGACATTTTTGAAGAGTAAAAGGCAAGTAGTTTTGTAGACTGTTCTTCAATATGGGTTTGTCTGACTGTTTTCTCATTGTTATATTCAAGTTATAAATTTTTGGCAGTGATACTAAGTGATGTGTCCTTTTCTTTCTTTCTTTTTTTTTTTTTTTTGAGTTGAAGTCTCACTCTGTTGCCTAGACTGGAGTGCAGTGGCATGCTCCCGGCCACCGCAGCCTCGACCTGCTGGGCTCTGGCAATCCTTCCGCCTCAGCCTTCCAAGTAGCTGGAACTACAGGCACGTGCTACCGTGCCCGGCTAATTTTTTTTGATTTATTATAGAGATAAGGTCTCGCCCAGTTGCCCAGGCAGGTCTCGAACCCACGGGCTCAGGCAGTCCACTCACCTCAGCCTCCCAAAGTGTGGGATTACAGGCTGAGCCACTGAGCCCAGCTTGATGTGTCCTTTTTAAGGCAAGCACATCAAGAAGTGCAGGTTATCAGTTTGTCCTATAACTGGTAATGTTAACTTTATCACCTGGTTAAGGTGCTGTCTGCCGTATTTCTCAACTTCAAAGTTACTACAGTTATTCCCTTTGTAATTTATAAATAATCTGTGTGGAAATACTTTGAGATGGTTTAGGTATCCTGTTCTCTGTCAAACTTTTTTTGTTTGTTTTCTTTTTTTGAGGGGGTTGCAGTCTCATTCTGTTGCCCAGGCTGGACTGCAGTGCACGCTCATGGCCACCACAGCCTCAACCTGCTGGGCTCAGGTTATCCTTCCACTTCAGCCTTCCAAGTAGCTGGAACTACAGGCGTGCACCACCATGCCCAGCTAATTTTTTGATTTATTGTAGAGATGAGGTCTCACCATGTTGCCCAAACTGGTCTCGAACCTGTGGGCTCAGGCAATCCTCTCACCTCTGCCTTCCAAGGTGCTGGGATTACAGGGGCTCATGAGCCACTGCTCCCTGTTCTGTCAAACTTTTATGCAGTGTTTTATCATCTGCTGATAATTCTTGCTTAAATCTATTAGTACTATTATAATAATGAAATGGTGATTTTCTAATTTTTCATTCTTGCTGCCCTTTTTTTAGTTGTCATTTAGGCATAATAAAAATCTTTCCTAATCACCACTGTAGATTCATGGATTCTAGTTTTTACTTAATGGGCTATAATTTATTATTCAAAAATTCATTTTGATGCTCAAGTTGTCCCAGATTTAGTCAATGAGAGCCAGTCCAAACTGACTTCTGTGCTCTTTTTGACATGTCCTCACCATTTCTTGAGCATTTTTTCATTTTCTGGCATGACAGGGTATCCTAGGCTCATGCTAATTTTTTTTCCTGCCCCAGCCCTGGAAGTGGCCATTTCTACAAGGGTCTCTGGTTCCTATTAGTGGGAAGTAATATTTAGAAACCAGGTCAGATATTAGATCTACTCATTGCTGCTGGGAGTATGTAATGAAGATTTTAAAAGGCAAAGTCAAATAGCATCTATACTACAAGCCAGAAAGTTATTTAAAAAAAAAAACAAACCTCTGAGGACCCTAAATGGCAGTCCCAGCTCAGCCACTTACTAGAGACATCAGTTTGGGAAAATTACTTAACTTCTTCAAATTTAATACATTTACATATATTAACTCTAATCTTCACAAAAACCTGAAAGATATGATAATATCTTAGGTTTTTGTGAGGATTGGATAATGTATATAAATTTATTAGTGTATAATAAGTACTCAATACATGATATATATTTAATAAATCATTAATACCCCATATTTTATTCATAAGCTATCCCTCTAGACTTTTACTGAAAGCTTCCTTATACTTTTTTTGTAATTCTAACAAGTTGAGTCATCTGGTTTTTGAGAGTACAACAGATTTGAAGAAGCAAGGAGAGGTGTCAAAAGGAAAGATAAGAGAGATTAGTAGATGTAGACAATAAAGAAAGTGAGGTGGAGTTTTATAACTGACAAGTCTTTGAGAGGAAAAGGACTAAAACATAAAGCGATAAGGAATTAAATTGATTTGGACCATTTAATAAGAGTTAATATTTGAAATGCTTTTGAGGTGGAAGGATCACCTGAGCCCAGAAGTCGAGGCTGCAGTGATCTGTGATCGTGCCACTACATTCCAGCCTGAGAGACAGTATGATTCCAACTCAAAAAAAGAGAGAACTCAATTGGGAGTATTTTTTATTAAAAATATTTATTTAAATTTTTTATTTAAAAAATTATAGGCTTAAAATTAATACCTGTTGTTGACACTTAAGGGTAAACGTTAGTTATCCAGATATGTTGCCTAAATAAACTTTTATATGTATTTTAATGAGATATTTTCATAGCATGTTAGACAATTAAAGTTATATTATCTGGCGTAAAAATAGAAGTGTAATCTTTTTAAAAAATGTATTTGGCACAGTAAATACTTACTGGTGGTGTAATTAGGCTTTCTTGCCCCATCTGGTTGTTGGCATGAGAGGCTAAGTCTAAGTACTCATTGATCTAGTGATGTGGACTCAGGGTTACCATAGACAGCTCAGGACTACATACTTCTGTGAGGCCAAGGAAGTACCCATCTCTTCAATTACAATAAGAATGAAGAGGTTACTATGCAGAGTAATCCATTAGGAGTTGAATTGACCCTGTTGAATTCACACCACTTTTTGCTATTGTTGAGTCAGAGTCTCACTCTGTTGCCGAGGCTGGAGTGCAGTAGCACGATCATGGCTACCGCAGCCTTCACCTCCTGGGCTCAGGTAATCCCTCCCCCTCTGCCTCCCACTTGAGAATGGGACCACAGCTGGGACTACAGGCATGCGCCACCATGCCCAGCTAATTTTTTGGATTTAGTGTAGAGACAGTGTATTATCATGTTGCCCAGATTGGTCTCAAACTTCTGGGTTCAGGCAATCCTCTTGCCTCGGCCTCCCAAAGTGCTGAGATTACAGGCATGAGTGACTGCACCCAGCCCACACTACTTTGTATCAAATAATGGTTTGTTTTAGGATAATGATCTAGTTATACTTGCTTTTAGTACTGAAGATGAAAAGGAAGAAGAAAGTAGTGAAGAGGAAGATGAGGACAAGCGACGTCTCAATGATGAATTATTAGGAAAAGTTGTAAGTGTGGCATCTACAACTGAGCAGACTGAATGGTATCCTGCTTTGGTAAGTAAGTTTTATTTGCAAAGTTAATCAATCATGTAACTATTTAAAATTGATTTTTAAAAAGGATTTAAAGTATTTTGAATGAATGTAACAAATTTGGATTTTATCACAGATTTTAAAATTCAGCATAGTCAGGCCCAGAATATTTCACTGTTTTCTTTTATTATTCCCTTTTTTAATTCTCCATAACTTTTATTGGAATCTTTTATTTCTTCCCTCAAAATGTGTCCAGTGGTCTTTTTTTTACTCTATTCCCATTACTATGAGTTCTCTTAATTTGATTCTTGAATTCTTTCTTTACTAAATTTAGACTAATTTTCCAGAACTAACTTTCATAGAGAACTTTTAAAAATACTGATTTAATTGTGATATTCCCATTCTCAAAAATAAAAAACGTTTGCTACATCTGCCTTAATTGATCAATTTTGCAGTTTTAAATGGGTATTTGAGGCCATCCCTAGGTCTTTATTTTCTGTTTTCATTATAAACTCTACTCAAGTTCTTTCCTAACTGCACCCACATAAGATACTTCATTCCTCTAATCCTTTACCTCTGCCTTAAATTAATTAATATTTACTGAGGATCTACAGTAAGTTCAGCTTTGTTCTGGTTCCTTAAGAGAAAGAAGTATGAGATTTGCAGCACATTGCCCTCAGGGAGCTGCTTATACACATCTAAGAGATTACATAGTAATTGAAGATTATACTGTAAATTAAAAAAAAAGTTGTGTGTAAACCAGAGTCTGACAAGGGAGTATTAGAAAGGAAGGGTTCACCTGGATTTTAAAGAAGGCTTTGTAAGTGGAAAGTCTTAGGTAGGTTGGTAGAGAAAGCTGATCTTTGCTATAGAAAAGGAATAAGAAGAGATAGATGGACAAGAGATTATTTCATGAGAGGAATAAAAAATATTTGGTAATGCCTGTTTCCACTTCCTCCTCCTCCTCCACTCCTTTCTTCTTTCTCTTCCTCCTCCTCTTCTTTATTCCCTCTTAAATATTTCTTAAACTTCAGCTCAAGTACTACCTTCTCTGCAGGGTCTGTTTAGAAAATACTAAACATAAGTATGACCCTTCTTTGGGTTTTGATATCACTTATCTCTAGTAATAGTGGCACAAAATATATCCCAAATTGGATTATAATTTTTTAAAGAGCTGTGGGCATATTTGTAGTTTCTGTGTTTATGAAATATGTTCCTCATTTCCTAGTTAATAGATTTACTTTACATAGGAAAATTCTGAAAATCCTTTGACCCTTTTCAATTACATAGGCAAACAAGCAAATGGATTTGGATGCAGAATATTCAGATCACAGTGTGTCAAGAGTTGTTTTTTTTTAAATAAAAATAAATTCCTTTATTATTCAATATATTTATTATTTTTCTGACATTGAAAATGAAAAATGAGTAAGACACCATTATTACATTTGATGATTATATGTCTAATGCAGAGAATTATCCAAGTAACTGTAATATAAAACAGTATATGTTCAGTATACTTGATATATGAACATATAGTAGTTCAGTCTCTCTTGGCCTGAGATATCACATTCATTGGAAGAAAATACAGAAAGCCTTCATGAATCAGGTGCTTTTATGCTGAGCCTTGAAGGATTTCAAGTTATTAAGCAGAACTTCACTAGAGGAAACAAGTATAAGCAGAAAAGCAAAGGGTTTGTTCATGGAACTGTTTGCTCTGGCGTCCATTTTGGCTAAGTACTAGATGTGAATAGGAGAATAATAGGAAATATAATTGGAAAGATAATTTGAATCTAGGGCAGGAGGGTTTTCTAAAGTTCATCTAACGAATTTGGACATAATTCTACAGAAAATTTTGCAGAAGAGTGATGCTATTTGACTGCATGTTTAAGAATGTTGATGAGGCAGTGGTATATTATTGGAAAGACTGGAGGTGGCAGGAATCAATTCGAAGGCCATTAGAGTAGTTCACAAGTGAGCTAATTAGATGTTGGGTTGTGCCTGCCCATCCTTTAAGACTTAACTCAAGCTTTGACTGCCACACCTTTTCCTTGCCCAGATTGGGTTTTCATATTATTCTGTGCCTCACGGTGTGACTGTACTTATCCTCAGTTAGGTGGTATCTCATTGTGGTTTTGATTTGCTCTAAAAGTTCTTTGTTCGTATTGTCTTTGATTTGTTTTAATTACTAGAAACTGCATATCCTGGTTTTAAAAAAAAGGAAGCTCAGATGGTTTTAACAAATAGCACTGTTTCAAAATAAATCCTGATTCAAGTTTTTTTTTTCTGAGTTGGGGTCTCACTCTGTCAGCTGGGCTGGAGTGCAGTGGCACAATCATAGCTCACTGCTGCCTTGAACTCTTGGGCTGAAGGGATGCACCCTCTTCAGCTTCCTGAGTAACTGGGACTACAGATATGCGCCACCATACTTGGCTAATTTTTTTTTGAGTTGGAGTCTCACTCTGTAGCCCAGGCTGGAGTGCAGTGGCACGCTCACGGCCACCCCAGTGTCGACTTGCCAGGCTTTGGCAATCCTTCTGCCTCAGCCTCCCAAGTAGACAATACTACAAGCGCGCACTACCACACCCAGCTCATTTTTTATTTATTGTAGAGATGAGGTCTTACCAAGTTGCCCAAGCTGGTCTCAAACCCGCTGGGCTCAGGCAGTCCCCTTGCCTCGGCCTCCCAAAGTGCTGGTAACAGGCTGAGCCACTGAGCCCAGTTGGCTAATTTTTAAATTTTGTGCAGAGATAGGGCCTCACTTTGTTGCCCAGGCTAGTGTGTGTTTGTTTGTTTTGTTTGGTTTGGTTTTTTTTGCTAGTGATCAGCTCAAATGATCCTCCTACTTCATCCTCCCAAAGTGCTGGGATTGCAGGCATGAGCCACTTCCCCCAGCTCAAGTATATTTTTAAAAAAATTATAATATGCAAAATTTTTACCACGGATTATTTTATTTTTTGAATAATAAATGAATGATTATTTAATTTAGGATGAAGTCTAATATTTTTAAAAACTGGCTACATTTGAATTTATATTTCATTAATCATTTTATAATTTAATGGCTATGGATAAATTACATATCTAGAAAACCAACGTGCTAAACAAAAAATATAAGGAGATTTTTTCAAAGTAATTCATTAATAATGGGAGCTATTTACAGTGAAACTATTTCTTATAAAATATAATTCATTTGAGAAGTTAGAGGATCTCTAGAATAGTTCTTTTAAAATGATGATATATTCCCGAGCAGGAGAAATAGAAATCAGTCTGTTCTTATTTTTATATTTCAGGTAATATCTCCTAGCTGTAATGATGACGTCACAGTGAAAAAGGATCAGTGTTTAGTTCGATCATTTATTGATTCTAAATTGTGAGTAATGAATCACTTAATAATGTTACATGAGAGGGAAAAAAAATGAAATAGCAATGATAGATCCCCCCAACCCCAGACTTTATTTTTAAAATTCTAACCATTTATGAACTGAGAAGTTGTTATCTAATATGTTTAGACTTTTTGTCATGTAGGGTATTTTTATATTTTTGTAACATGGGGTAATTGTATATAAAAACTGAATAACAGTATGTGAGAGGAGTATTAGAAACAGTAAAAAAGAGGCATAATATTATTACATTTTTCCTTAATTGTAAAGTTTGATTTTTTTATCATGTGTACTATTTCATATCATGAACTATGAAGCTTATTTTTTAATAGAATTATATTACCAGAATGATCAATTTGACCTTTATCTGATTAAAAAAACAGACTTTGTACAAACTTCCCGTAGCAAAGCATTAAAATAAATAGGCTTTTATTTTAGTAATAATTTAGTTATTGTTGTGCCCAATAAAATAAAATAAAATATTTTAGGAACAAATGACAAGAAAAGCTAGGAATTTATTTTTGAATGAACTTCATTAGACATTGATACCTTGTTTTAAAGAGGATTTTGCTTTCTATTATTTTGTCTTTTTAAAGTTTTATTTGCTGCTTTTCAGTATTTAGATATTTATTTGTTTGGAAGAGTGCCCTAAAATAGGAGTTCTTGTTTAATTCAGATTCTAGGCAGGGGTTTGTTAGTAGTTATTCCCTGGATGGAAAAGGGATATGCCCACTTGCCACTAAATGGGATTGTGTGAAATTTGCTCTCTTGGTCTCCATCAACAGTGTTCCACTCCCAAACTGCCATGCAGAGGGTCTTTGGATTCTTCCTGTCTTTTATTGTTCTCTGCTCCTAAGCAAATTTTGTTAGAAGCGCATACCTTTGCTTAGGGAGATTGGGAATACCAATGCAGTACAGAATAAAAATTTTTTAAATAAAAAAAGACTTTTAGTTACTTTTTTATAACTTCATCTCTGCTTTGTTACCCCCAAAGATGTGAAATCAAAGAAAATATGTTTGAGGTGTAATTCTCTATGAGAAATTTATTGCCATAATACATCTTATAATGATAAAATATTTTAATATTACCTTCTAACAAATGGGTTTTTTTGACTAAAATGAGTAAGTTTCAGAAACACTAAACATTAAAATAGACATTGTTGTCTACAAGTGTTGAAAACATCATGAGGATAAAAATTGCATCAGACTATTTGTAGGAGGGTAATACTAAAATTTGAGAATTTAGATACTAGCCTCGTCTATATTATCTTTTACCCTTTATTAAGGATTAAGAGATACATGGACTTAGACTTTTAAACATTTTACAAACAAAATTTTGATTTTGAGGTTTGCAGTTTTCTATGTGCTAACATGAAAGTGATCATTTTTACTTAATAAATGGTTTTCCTCCTCTTTATTTTTCTCTGTAATTAGTTATTCTGTAGCAAGAAAGGACATTAAGGAAGTAGACATTCTCAGTGTACCGGAATCTGAGCTCTTCACTAGACCAGGTAAAATGTCCATCTTTAACATATGACTCTCTATAAAAAATAGCGGATAAAGCAAAATTGAATATTATCTGGTGCCAACTTAACTGTTTAGAGTTGATATCAGCTGGGTGTGATGGCTCACACCTATGATCCCAGCACTTTGGGAGGCTAAGGTGGGAGAATCACTTGAGGCCAGGAGTTCAAGACCAGTCTGGACAACATAGTGAGACCCCATCTCTACAAAAAAATTTTTTTTAATTAACCAGGCATGGTGGTGCATACCTGTAGTCCTTGCTACTTGGGAGGCTGAAGCAGAGGATCATTTGAGCCCAGGAGTTTGAGGCTGCAGTGAGCTATGATTGCACCACTGTACTCCAGCCTGGAAAACAGAACAAGACCCTATCTCTAAAAATAAATAAATAAGTAGAGTTGATGTCCACTCTTATTTGATGATTGGGTTTTTAAATGTCATGGTATGATATTTGGTTTGTACTTTTTAGATGAGCTTAACTTTTCATGTTTTACCATGAGGATTTCTCACATTAGTTCCTAGAGTAATAACACACATTTATATAACATTATAACTTATGAAATATGTCAAACTTACTATATCGTTTTATAAGTTACAGCTGAATTCGAATTTAGATCTCCTAACTCTGAATGCCATGCCTTTTCTATCATTCGGTGCTGCTCATTCCATAGCAACTGCTGAAGTACAGTTTTACTCCTAGGGTTTCAGAAAGCAAGCATCTTCTTAAAAACTAGAATTGTTCCTGATAATTGGAAAATGGATATAAGTGAAATACTTGAGTCATCTAGTAGTGATGACGAAGAAGGCCCAACTGAAGAAAATGATGAAGAGAAGGAAAAAGAGGCCAAAAAGGCAGAAGAAGAAGCGGTAAGTATAATTTCGTATTTGTAGCAAATAAATACATTTTAATACTCTGTTGTAAAAACAGTGCCTTCACATATTTTTCCCTCCATTTAGATTCTTTATTATTTGATTCTGTCCATTTCTAGCATGACTTGATTTGGGAGTTGAGGAAGCTTTTTGGCTCATAGCATAGTATGTGAATTAAAAGTAATTTTTAGTGAGTGAGAGGTTGCAAAGAAGTATTTTTCAGGTTAATTAATCTATAAGTGCAAACTGGTTTTTGGGGGAGTCTTTTCCAAACAACCCTGGAGGAAAGAAATGTAATGTTTAGGAATGTTATGTGTTAACTCATTTAAGCTGTTACCATATGAAGTAACTGTTATTATCCTGCTTTAAAGGTGAGGAAAGTGAGGTTCAGCAAGGTTAAGTAACTTTTCCAAGGTGGCACAACTAAAATATGGAAAATAGGGATTTGAACCTAGGTGTGGCATGTCTTAACTTCAAAACCTCACCTCTTTCAGATATTTTGCAATATTTCACAAATAATTGGGGTAAAAAATTCCTATCCAAACCTAAAGAAAATTTTGTTTGGCAATTTGATAAATCATTTTCTTTGTAGTATTGCCATGTCATTTAAATATGCATACACTTGTGGGAAATCATCTGTGGAGTACTACATGATTGTTTATGTGAATATTGTTGTTTGTTTATTCAGCAGTGTTTTGTCAAGTGTGATAAATTGTTCAGTATATTTTTGGTTGTTATAGGGTAAAGAGACTTAGGGGCAAGACAAAGAGGATGAATTTACTGAAAAGGGGAACCGATTTGAGCATGAAAAATATTTGCCTGGAAAAATGTGAGATGCCTGTTTCCGTTTTACATACACGAATATGAATTTATGAAATAAAATGAGTATACTTGTATGTGATGAAGGGCACACACTATTTCTTTCCTTTTACTTCCCCTGCAGTATTTGGTTTTTTTACACTCTGAAATCAGAATGGCGGTTCATACTTACAGGCTGCCTACAGAGTTGCCATAGTAACATGCTGTTGGTTTTAAGTGAGCATGCTCGGAAAGACAGGAAGGTTTAGCAGAGGCTTGGCAGGTTGCCAATGGAGGTTTGCCAGATGCTTTGAAATGGGCTGTCTTTCTTTTCCTTTCATGTAATGTCTGATTTTTATGTGGAAGAGAATGTAAGTAGTGCTGTATAACCCTGCGGATGCTATGCCCTAAGAGGGAAAGCAAATATTTGCAAGTCAGACTGAAAAATGTCCAGACCCTATACTGATTAAGTAGAAGGGGAATCTAACCATTTTGCATTTGAAAGAAAATGCAGCATATAGGTAAGATTTGTGTATGTGTGTGTGTGTGTGTGTGTGTGTGTATTTAGTTACCATTTTGATTGCCAAAAAAATAAGGTTAAATAGGAATTTAAGGTATTGATGATGTGGCTGATATGGAAGGACTTATAACCAAGCGTAATTGTTTCTTGTAAAAAAAAAAGACAGTAGGAGTCTATTTTTAGAATATCAATGGATGAAGGCTATTTTTCTGAGACGTAAGATAGGTTTTGAAGTGAAAATGATAATGAGACAGTGTGGCAAAATTCAGGATTTAAAGTCTGAATAGTAAATGTGATTCTTATATTTTATCTGTATTTATAATAGATTAAATGTTTTCAGGGTAAATAGGCCACATTTTCAGGGTGTGAACTGTTGCAGTTTGTGGTTTAGTTTTTGTTTTTTTAATCAACATAAGGTAGATTCTTATGTTGCCCAATATTGGAAAGAGATTGGTCTCTTTATTTTTGCTAATACTTTTAACTGCTGTCCCTTACAGAATGCATTTTCCCTACCCCCTGCCCTCTAAAATACCCTGAAATTTTAAACAAAGAGGGTAAAAAGAGCTTTGTAGAAAGTTATAGAGGGTGGCTATAAAATAGCAAATTATAAGTAGTGGTTGTATTACAATGATTAATTTCATAAATATTGTAATGTGAGTAAACGTTAGTAAAAAAGAATGAGGAGCAGAAGCTAAGCTTTGTTACCTATTGTTTGCAGGTAATGGTAAAGAAATTTAAAAAGGTAAAGATGCTTATAAGGATAGTATCTGCTTAAAATGTATTATTTAAATTATGAGCCAGTTAAAATTAAGTGAATCAGCATGCTCTACATCTGCTGAAAAATAACAGAAAATTATAGAATTTAGGTACGAATTTATATGATTATTACTTTAAATTATTTTTCAGGTGGTCATTTTTGTATCATATACTTTATTGAGTTACTTGACATAAACTAATATCTCTTTCTGTAGCCATACAGGTAGATTTTCTTGAGTGAAATTGTGTTGCTTTAGAAAAATTCAGCTGCATTTCTTGCTCTTGGATTTAACATTTAGTTGCTGAATCATTCTAACTTGTCTTGAACTGTAATTTTTTAAAACAATTAATGTACTGATAAACTGAAAAGCACTTTAATCTATACACAACGGAGGGGAAAAATTAGTATGGTATAAAATGAATAAAAATCTGATGATCCAGGGCCTACCTGGCTTAGTCATTATGGGCCTTTACTATATAGGTGAGGCTTACATGACAGATCATAGTCTTCCCAAAAATGTAATGATACTGTGCTTTTCATGAAGATTCAGTGTTGCTTTATAATGATTAGAAAGATCTTTCATAACATTCCATAAACCACTAAAATAACACTGTAGTCTGTCATTTGGTGTTTGTAGTATAGCAAGCAAATTTTATGCAGTAGAATCATACAAGTGTTAGATACTTCTGCAGTGTTAATGAGCAATGGACATTGTTTTATATTTGATGCTTTGGGTATCCTAACATAGCTTTAATAAAGATTTTTGAGGTTCTGTGACTTTACCATGTAGTAACAACTTCTTCGCGTAATATTATTTTGAATTCCTAAACATTGGTACTTTAGGATTTGAGTATAAGAAATATATCTCATGAGGATCTGACAGAAAGTAGGTTTTATCTATATTGACTTTAAATCTCAACTCATTGATAACATAGATTAAAAAACCCTGTAGAATATTTTTGTGGGTATTACTTAAACATTTTTTGTTAATAAAAATTTATATTAGAAAAGATATTACTGAATTTTCACCTTTGAAATGAATTGAAAAGTTCATGTAAACATAAGTAATGATATCAATTATTCATTTATTCCTGACTTGTATTTACTATGGATAAACATAGGAGAGTTTTCTAATGGTAAAATAAATGGATAGTTGTTTAGAAGACTGCATATCAAGAGGAATGTGACAAGTCAGTTTTTCTAATCATTTTGGCTTGTTATAAGTAGGCTTATATGTTGAGCCCTTTAAAAAAAATTTCTTGCAATTTCATTTTAGCAATGAAAATTAGAATTTAGTGAATTTTTGTAAGAACTGCTTTTTTACTGTAGGAATATTGACACCCATTTCTCTAATCTTAGGAATTTTCGAGGGAACACTTACATTTATGCCTAAAATTATATTCCACTGTTGTAAAGATCATAAGTACTTGAGTTTTTAATTCATGAAGAAATAAATATTATTTTTGATGTTTAAATTGTGTTATTTGTGCCGGTTAATTTATGCCTTTTCATAGATTGACTGTAAAGGCATTTGGTACTGGTCATTCAAGATCACTTTGGGTATAAACTTGTAGTAAATGCTTGATAACTTAGGAAAACATGCTAACTCAGTAAAACTTAAAGAACATTTTAAATATAATGTTACTATTTTAGGTATATATAATAACTCTAGTTGCCAATGAAATATTTCTGTGTAGATCCTAAAAAGCTAACCTTCAATGAATGGTTGAGACTTTAGCTTCAATCAAATATAACAACTGAGTTGCTGAAGTCTTAAAGTTTAGCTTGTTATATAAGCAAACAAAAATGCCCTAATGTGTTTAGCAAACTCTTTCTTCATAGTGTTAGCATTAGACTGTAACCCAACTAGGGTCATCTAATCAAATTAATGAGGATTGCACATTTGTACACAAAAATACAGCTACATTTTTATGTATTTTAAGAACTTCTCATGTCTACATTTTATTTTATTTTTTTATTTCATTTTTTATTTCTTTAGAGGCAGGACTTACTCTGTTGGCTAGACTGGAGTACAGTGGTGCTATTATAGCTCATCATAACCCCAAACTTCAGGGGTCAAGTGACTATCCTGTCTCAGCCACCTGAGTAGCTGAGACTACAGGTGCACACCATCATGCGTGGCTGATTTTTTAAAACAATTTTTTATAAAGACTGGGTCTCTTTATGTTTCTCAGGCTGATGTCAAACTCCTGGCCTTAAGCAGTCGTCCTGCCTAGGCCTTCCAAAGACAATACATTTTATAGTTGTGATTGTAGAACTGTGATCATATGAAAAAGATGACTAATACTAGAAACTTGGATTTGATAGCATCTAAACAACACTTTGATTATTAAAATGTGTGACCTGCTGGGCGCGATGGCTCATGCCTGTATCCCCAGCACTTTGGGTGGCCAAGGTAGAAGGATTGCTTGAGCCCAGAAGTTCGTGACCAGCCTAGGCAACATAGCAAGACCTTGTCTCTACTTTAAAAAATCACTAAATTAACCAGGCAGAGTGACATGCCTATAGTCCCAGCTACTCAGGAGGCTGAGGTGGAAGGATCACTTGAGCCCAGGAGTTTGAGACTGCAGTGAGCTGTGACTGTGCCACTGCACTCTAGCCTGGGTGGCATAGTGAGACCCCAACTAAAAAAAAAAATGTTTACATTTTCAAAATAGGGGAAAAACTACTAGGCCCAGTTAACTCTGATGCAGTATAAAATAGTTGTGCAATTATTTATTTTAGGTTGGCTGTTCCTAATCTGTTTCTGAGTTTATAAAACAGTGTCTTACCATGAATATATCATATTTATGTATTTCCCAAAGTTTTCTGAGAGTGTACAACAGCAAAGAGTGGTACCACTCTACATTTGATAATTATTAAATTTCACTGAACCTTCAACACTATTAGTTCCCAATTTCCTTTTTTTTTTTTTTTTTTTCCGAGTTGGAGTCTCACTCTTTCGCCCAGACTGGAGTGCAGGGGCCGCTCCCGGCCACCGCAGCCTCGACCTGCTGGGCTCCGGCGATCCTTCCGCCTCAGCCTTCCGAGTAGCTGGAACTACAGGCGCGCGCTACCACACCCTGCTGGTTTTTTGATTTATTGTAGAGATGAGGTCTCACCAAGTTGCCCAGCGGGTCTCGAACCCGTGGGCTCAGGCAATCCACTCACCTCAGCCTCCCAAGGCGCGGGATTACAGGTTGAGCCACCGAGCCCGGCTAGTTCCCAATTTCTGTAATAATTATTTGTTCTGTTAAACCAATGACCCTGTCCCCACTGCACTCCATCTTCAGAAAGAAATGGAGTTTCCCATGGGAACATGCTCTAAATCCTGCCTGCCTGCTCTTGTTCCCTCAAGGCACAATTGAGAGTGTGCTGTTCTCCTGTGGAAGACGAGTCCCACAGTTGATGCCTTGGATCTCATTCCCTTCTTCATTCCAGGAAATCTCAAACTATCAACTCTCTCTCTTTTCTTTCCACTATCTTTAACTTATTCCTCTCAGTTGTATCCTTCTCATCAGCTTTTAAAACATACTTAAAACGTCTCTCCCCGCCTTCTAACAACTCCCCCACTAGTCCCTCCACCAGCCTTCTGATAATCTCTCTACTCTGCCCTCTATATTCTGTGTCCATTCTTCACCCTCATGACCAAATTGTTCAGAATTATGTACACTGCTCCTGATTTCCTGTTCACTCTTAATTCACTGCAGTGTTTCTTGTCCCCCAGAATGAAAACAATTTTACTGATGTCACCAGTGACTCCAATAAACTTCTGTACTAAATCCAACAAATTTTTGTCTTTATCTTATTTGACTGTTTAGGAGCATTCAGTATCTCTGACATGTCTAACTTGTTAAAACACTTAACATCTATGAGATTACATTTTTTTTTTCTGATTTACTTCCCAACTCATTATATATTGACTCTATGTCATTATGTGCATCAAAGATGTCTCTTCTTAGCTCAAACTACCAGTGAGGATTTCATCCTAACTTGTAAATACCCAAATTTGGTATGTTCAAGACTACACTCTTCTCTTTCCCCTAGACCTATCTTTTCTGTGGTTGTCTCTAATTCATTTTAACAGACATACTGTCTACCCAATTGCCCAAACCTGATAAATGGAAGTCACCTTACACCAAATCTTCCAGTACCTTTTTTCATAGAGTTAATTGCTAGGATAATTGCATAGCCTACATTCATTTATTTATTCAGAAGCTATTTAACGAAGATTTTAATATGAGCCAGGCTCCATGTTGCTAGCTAGTAGGTATGTAGTATTGGGGGGACAGGAAACAACAAAAACCCGGACGTCCTCTGCTTTCATAAACCTTAAAATCTAAGGGAGGAGAGAAAATTTTCTTAAAAGCCTATAAAGCCTTCTATAACCTCTCTAAATCTGTTTCCTTGCTTATAAGAAACAGAAAAGATATTGGAAGATTTGTTTGTAAAGTCCTAGAAAGTTCACTTTGGGAGGAACCATGAGTTAAGGTATCTAAATTGCTTTATAATATCTCTTTTCTTGGGCAGTGCACTCTATAAGCAATCTCATTTTCTTACATAGCCTTGTGAGTTTATACATGAATTATTTTGAACTTAAGCCAGTTTGGGATTGTTCTCTGTCACTTGCAGTAAGTTCTTGACTAATGATGTCTCTCCTTTGTGTTTTGCCCCATTTATTCAAGTGTCTTCTCCCTGATCTTGACCCTCCAATCCATTTTCCATAGACATCTTTCTAACACAGAGATGGTTCCTGCTGGAACCCCTATAATGACTTTCAGCACCTACAGGATGAAGTGTAGGTTTTTTATCACAGACCTTTAGAAGTCTGGCATGTCATGATTTGACCCATGCCCATCTTTTTTTTCTATCTTCCACTATTCTTCCACAATATGGGATTTCTTACAGCTCCTCCGCTACCACTTAGATGTTGTTGTTCAGAAGCTGTTTGTTGAATTGTCAGTTATATTACATTGAGCGACATTGTCCATTTCCCTTAATCAGTATTAACTATAATAGGGAGGATAAAATGAACATTTAAAAAACTCAGAAAGTAGATAAATGATAAACAGCTGAGATTTAGAAAAATCAACAGATGTCTATGTAGGAACAAAGAGGGCTCTACTCAAGTAATATGGCTTACAAGTGTTCTATGTATTTACCTTATTCAGTTCTAGTATTTATTTCACGTTAAAAAATCAATGAGGCTCTTCAATACATTTCAAACTTAAAATTCTATACAAAAAAAGTGTAAGCAGCAAATTGATATCACTACTTCCTTCCTGTTGGTCCTCTAGACCAGAGGTGTCTTCAGAATTGCCCCTTCTGATGTTATTTCTTTCAGTGCTTTGCTTCCCAGAGGAGCTTTCCGGATACTTTCTTAACACCTTTCCTTCCTCATTAGGGATCTGTTTACTATACAGGGCTCCTCCTGCTGGCTCCAAGCTTAGCCTCCTTTTTGGAGGTAAGGGGGTAGAAGAAGGGAGACCTAGGGTTTATAAGAGCTGAAGCGTGAGAAGGACTTGTGGTAGAGTTTCTAGATGGGGTGAGAAGGGGAGCCAGTGAAGATAGCCAGAAGAGGGATTACAAACAGCATCGTGAAGAGGGAGTGAAGCTGTGTATGTCCAAAATGACAGTATTTCATCCAAAGTTAGTATATTCGGTATTGAGAAATAAGCGTGGTATACTGGAGTACAAAAAAAAAAAAAAGGCAGGGAATGAAAGACTTCTAAAAGATTCCCATATGGATTTTTGAAAGCTGAGATACCCATCAACAAAGTGTGTACTGTGTATATACAATACCAATATAGGGAAACCGCAAAGATCAAGTTTAGTGACACCCACTCTCAAAAATGTCAGTTTTTGTGACTCCAATCTGTTATATGCCGAGAAACTAACCCAATCCACTCATTAGAACTGTGTTGAGGTTACATGGATCTAAGGGGTTTCATGTAAAATGCATCTTCTTTTGTTGACAATTTTGTTTTGACAATTTGGACACTTTCTGTAACCTTCTTACTGTGTATTGGAGAGTAGAATTGCTAGCTAAGAAAGTTAATAGCTCAGCAAACATAAGGTATGAGCTTATTTAAAAAACAAAAAAATGTATTTGTCTTCTATTCCAATAAAATGGTAGAAAGTCCATTCTTCACTAGAATTTGTGCCATTTCTGAGTGCATAATCATCCATTTTTAGGTTAATGTATTTGGGGAAAGGCTAAGGTGAATGCTTACAACTCATTTTGACACAGCTACCTGCGTCTTGAGGAGCCATTCTTTTTCTTCTCTCTTTTCTCTGACTCCTTTTACATTTATATTAATTATCATTAATGTTAGCCTTCAAACTCAATGAGTGTGAGAAACCCTCGCCACAATTTATTTGCAGTGATGTCATTTTCATTCACATGATTGTCTAAACTAAATGCCAGTCATTCCAAAAGGACTGTCTAATGAACTAAAGTAAAGTAGCATAAATGCCAATTATTCATGATAAAATTGTGAGTAAAATAGCATGTCCCTAACTTCAGAGAACTTACTGAGCACTTAAACATTTTGGCATTTTGAGGACTATAAATGTGAGTAAGACTTAAAGAAAAAAAAAATCTCAGCATTAACTCTTAGCCCTCACACCGTTTCTCCCTCCCTGTCTCCTTCCCTTCCTCCCCACCCCCCTTTCTCCTTTGGGGGAAGGATGTTCTTTCTATCCCAGGTGGCAGGACTAATGCAAGCATTCATTCTTTTCCTTGTGGACTATTGTAATAGCTCCTTCTGTCCATCAGACTCTGTCTTGACTGAGAACTTTTAAAAAATGCATATCTGATCTAATTCTTCTTCAGCTCTCTCAAACCTCACGTCTAGCCACAGTATCAAGTTCTGATTCTTTAGCATATACAGAGCCTTTTTTTTTGAACCAGGGTCTCATTCTGTTACCCTGGCTGGAGTGGTGCAATGGCATGCTCATGCTCATGGCTCACCGCAGCCTTGACCTCCTGGGACCAGGCAATTTTTCTGCCTCAGCCTCCCAAGTAGCTGGGACCACAGATACTCACCACCACACCCAGCTAATTTTTTTATTTTTTGTAGAGATGAGGTCTCACTGTGTTGCCTAGGCTAGTCTCAAACTCCTGGGCTCCAGCAGTCCTCCTGCTTCAGCCTCCCAAAGTTCTGGGATTACAGGCATGAACCATCATGCATAGCCACAAAGTCCTTTCCTAATCCCAGCATGCCTTTACCTCTGCAGTTTATGCTGTTTGCTCTAGCTCCAGGACTGTAACATTCTGAAACTTTCTCTAATATTACCACCACTACTCTGTCTCCAGAAGAACCATTCATTTGCTCACTTCTTCCTGATCCTTTTATAATTTACACTTCTCACATTGTATTGTATTGGCTTACTTTACCTTTTTACAACCTCCGTCAGATTCTAAGCAGCAAAAATAGAAGGTACCATGTGTTCTCATGTTAATCCACAGTGCTATTGCACAGTCCCTGACTTGTGGTGACCATCAATAAATGTTTGCACTTAATTTGAAGACATAGTGCCCTAAATCAGAAAATTCACAGTCTAGTAGTGTAGATAGAAACACAGCCATCTGTAATACTAGGTAGTATATACCGATGCTAACTAAAATTGGAAATTTATTGAAATTATAATTATGTATGTGTCTCCTCTGTATTCTTAACTCCCTTTCTTGCTTTCTGGCATTTTATTGGGTGCATAGTTTGTCTTCACAGCTTGACTAAATGAAAGGAAGGCTCCTCAGTGCAGTTTAATGGACCCCCTGCCTCCCATTCTTACAACCCTCTCCTACTCTAAAACCTTGAAAGATGCAACAGCCCCTGGCTCAACCAGAAGAGAGATGCTGTTGAATTCCTTATTCATTTATATCTCATTTTTATACTGATAACTGCACCAAAACTTACAATTCTTTGGCCATGGTTACTCATGAAATCTAAAACACGGTCATCTACTCACTTTTAAATAAACCAATTTTTATTAAAAAAAAAAAAAATAAGCCGGGCTCGGTGGCTCAGCCTGTAATCCCGCGCCTTTGGGAGGCTGAGGTGAGCGGAT
>CAUYQG010125862.1:0-22482 GCA_963574415.1 Tarsius wallacei | reverse complement strand
TCAATAAGACAGAGGAGGCTAGATCTGCTATTACTCTGAAGCATCAACCTCAAATAATAAGGAGCTGAGTGGTGGGTAGGGTCACAGTCATGGCCTCAAAAATAGATAATATGACACAAGAAGTTGCATCTTTACAACCCCCGGGAACTCCACTAGGAAGGATCTCTGTCTTATGAGTCAAGGTCATAGTACCAGGATTGAGTGGCAGCCTTAAAAGGATCGAAAGTCGGTAAAATGATTATATTCAAAGAAGTTAAATAAAACAAAAAGATTTAGTTTATCACACAAAGAGACTTTAGCATAATAGCCATTACACCTCATATAAGCACATATACATGATCACATATCTCCCATCACCTTGGCAACACTCCAGGTCATACTCAAGGAGGAAAAATTTCACAAGATCATGAGTACCAGAAGGCAGTGGTAATGAGAACCTCCCAAAGTCTTTCAAGTTTGTCCAGCTACCTGCCACACAATGACTGTGGTCACTATCCTCATTGATCTTTAAAAACAGGAGAGAGTCGGCAGGGCGCGGTGGCTCAGCTTGTAATCCCAGCACTTTGGGAGGTCGAGGCAAAAGAATTGCCTGAGCCGGGGGTTTGAGAACAGGCTTGGCAACTTGATGAGACTTTGTCTGTACAATAAATCGCAAAAATTAGCCAGGCTCGTGGCGTACGTCTGTAGTTCCTGCTACTTGGAAAGCTGAGGTGAAAGGATCGCCTAAGCCCAGCAAGTCAATGCTGCAGTGGCCGTGAGCGTGCCACTGCACTCCAGCCTGGGCGACAGAGTGGGACTCCAACTCAAAAATAAAAAATAAAAAATAATAATAAATAAATAAAAGAGAAAGCCAAATGTCTATCCATGGATAAGCAAAATGTGGTTTATGGATACTTATACTGACTTAAAAAGGAAGGAAATTCTGACATATGCTGCAACATGGGTAAATCTTGAAAACATCATGCTAAAAAAATGTCAGACACAAAAAAATATTGTATGATTCCACTAATATAAAGTACCTAGAGTAGTCAAATGTATAGAGACAAAAAATAGAATTGTGGCTTCTAAGGAAGGAGAAAGATACGGGGTTTTATAGTAGTCAATGTTCCCAGGAGAAACAAAAGAGGATGTGTGTATATATTGAAAGAGATGTATTATGAGGTACTGGCTTATGTGATTAGAGAGTCTGGAAAGTCAAAATCTGTAGAGTGAGTTGCCAGACTCAAGTTCCACCAGAACCAATGCTACATTTCTAGTACAAAGGAGACCCAGGAGAACCAATGGTGTAGTTCCAATCCAAAGGCTGTCTACTGGAGAATTTTGTCTTACTTGTGGAAAGTTAGTCTTTTTGTTCTTCAGGTCTTCAACTTTTGGATGAGGCCCACCCACTGATTACTTTACTGATTGGTGTGTAAAGCTCATTCAAAAACATCCTATCTGGGCACCCCATGGCCCAGTTCAGATGACAAACAAAAGTACAGGAGTTATAGTTTGATTAGTACAGAGTTTCAGTTGGGAAAGATGAAAAGATCTGGAGATAGATGGTGGTGATGGCTGTATAAAAATGCAAATATACTTAATGCCATTGAACAGTACAACCAAACCTGGTTAAAACGGTAAGCATTTTATGTTATGTAATATTAATGGCATCTGAAATAACTGAGTCATTGTGAAAATAATAAAGTGTCTTTTTCAGTGTGATGTCATATTGGTATTCATTCATTATTAAAAGCAATTTCCTGAAATTCTTTTTCTGTGAAAGTCACCACTGTGAAGGCAGTAATGTATCCGTTTAGAGTCTTGCTTCCTAACACCAGCCAAAACAAGTGCAGCAGGGCTTGGGTGATAAAGGTAAGTAACTGATTTGTTACAAACTGATCTGACTAGGAGGCATTTGCTACATGCTGAAGTGTTTTGTGAAATGTGTGATAGGATAAAACTTTAAATTACAGATACACCTTTTCAATTTGGTCTTAGATATCCTGCACAGAAGAAAGGAATAAAGAAAATTTAGGGAGGATTAAGTAAATGGAATCTTAATTTACTTGATGACTTTGGTGATTTTTTCTAATAGTTTTCTAGATTTTTAATTTAATTATTTCCTATTCTTCTTTTGTTCACTCTTTCTTTTTTACTTTTTCTTGGAGTAGTTTAAAGGAAATCCCAGATCTCTTATCACATTGTTCATAAATACTTCAGAAGATAACAACTCTAAGAGATAAGATTTTTTTAAAAAGAAAAGCATACACAACTATGCATACAGCAATGAGACATGGCTGGCCAGGAGGTTATGAATGGAAAAGAGAATACTCTGTCAATGAATACATATACACGTGTCAGTGTGGGGGACCACAGAAGAGTCTTCATGACACAAGCCAATCACAGGTTCAACTAAAACATATTTATTGCTGGTTAATTTAACTGTGTTAAATATTACTACTGTGGTAATAACTATTATTTTTGAGATCTGATTATGCTCCAAGTACAAAGCTCATTTAATCTCTATAATAATGTTAACAAGTAAACATTATCACCAATTTATAGACAAAGACATAAATTCAGGATGTCAAGTAATTTCCCAACATTATAGGCCATGAAAAATATTTGAAACTAGTTTCAAAGTGCTCTCTGCTGCTATGTTATACTGCCACTGTATGAAATAATATCTCTAATTACATTCTAAAATTACCCAGGACATATGACTGGAAATAAGTCATACGTGATTCACCCCAAAATTCTTAAGTCTACTGCCAATTACTTCAACAGGGAAAATTAAAAAGGAAAGTATATGACTTATGAGAGGTATCTTATAGAGACAGCCTGCTGTAGTGAAATTAGCAAATGAACAAACAAGCATAAACATTGGAATCAAATTATCTGGTCCAAATATTGCACATTTTTTTCTTGAATTTAGTGTTACTTGCTCTCTTTGAATTTCAGTTTCTGTATCTGAAGAGTGGGTACAATGCCTCTCCTCTAATGCTCATGGAAAATACATTTCCCTTTCAGTGCAATATCCTGAAACACTATCAGAATCACCACTTTCTCCACCTGCAATAGACATAACACAAGAATTTGCGTCAGCCAACTTCCCAATGTGAAGCAAAGCCTCTCCTTCCTCCTACCAATGATTGAGTCATTCTTCTATTAGATAACAGTAGCTATTTAAATACTTCAGCAGAAGCTCACACATTTTTAGTTTGTTGAAGTTCTCTTCAGTTTCACTCTCATTCTTGGCATGAATTTGGAAATGACTTCTGATGACCTCAAGATCAAGACTATGAAGGACCAGCCTGATGAGACGATAAATGGAAAGAAAGCTAAAGGTAATAGTGGTGGGGAAATTTGTACAGAGACAGAATGCCAGTGTTACCTCCAAAATGTTAATGGGATTTGAAAGCTAAAATGACCAAGTATGGTACAATATGATAGTCTTAATATCATTTACTTAAAAGAAAAATGAGTAGGATATAGAGGTGATAATGATGACGACAATGACAACTAATTTATATTATTTACTATAGGTTATTTTCTAGACTATTCACTTTAAATGTATTATTTTTATGAATAGCACTTTGAGATTGGTAATATTATTATAACCCTTTTGCAGAGAGCTAACTGGGGATCAGCAGAACTCACAACATCACTCAGTTTTATGAAGCTAGTAAGTGTTAGAGCTAGAATTGTACCACAAACTGTTATTTATCCAAAATCCAAGTCATCAGTAGGTTCACGAATTTACCCAATGCATACAATGATGATTTTTTATGAGTGTCATTGAGGCACTGTATAAACCTGAAATAACTTATACATTATCCAAAGCAGGTTAAATGACATTCAGTATAGGTTAGCATAAGTTACATTTTATTGCATACCACTGCTTTGAAAAATCATAATTTCCATTTGACACATATAGCAAGTTAAACTGCACAGATATAAATTAATAATCCTAATTTCACAAAAAACTGGATAAATTGCTTCTTATGTTATATGTAGTTTTAGAAAAATGAGCAAAATATAAGGAGAAGACAGAAAAATATTGTCAGACATTTGGATAAAGAATTCCAGATCACGTTTCCATAAACAAGACTGGAATTTCTCTCAATAGGGAAAATAAATGTGAGCATGTAATAATTTAACATTTGAGTTTATGAACAAAATTTGTATAAAAACTGTGCTGGCATTTATAGGTAGAACTAGAACTTAAGAATAGTCATTTTTTAATTCATTTACTCATTACTTGTGCTGTGAATATTGAATGCCTGACTTTTACTATAATTATGAAATTGACTTTGCTTTCAGAATCTTGGTTAGATCAGTTACCTACTGCAAACGATCCGATTGCTTTCTGATCAGAAAATTTCTAGTAGGGGTAGTGTTTGAATTAATAGTTTCTGCTTATCAAGACGACAGGACAAGGGGGATGGTGCATAGGAAATGGAAACATATGCCTTCCTGTCACAGGTTTGAGTTCTGTTATTTTTTCTTCTAAAAATTCAGGAATGTTTTATTTTTCAAGAATAATGAGGATATTTGATGTCCTATAATATGGAATGGTCACTGACCAGAGGGCAGGGTTGTTTGAAAGTTTTACACAGATATATTTGCCTCTGTGGCTAGAATTAAGCAATTATTTGCAAGAGACACTATTTCTTCTCTGACACCTTGCCACATATACTCTAGAAGCCAATGACTATTGAATAGAGAATGAACCATTTTCTTCCCTGTCAAATTTTTTTTTTAATTATCTGTAGGACCTAACATAATGCATTTGACTTGACACATGAAAATTCTGTGAATAGATTTGACTTGGATCATTATACATTCACATTGGAAATTCTGCAATGTAACACTTCAAGTCATATAGTTACTGATAATTAAAGACCTATGTTTGGGTTTTAGCATCTGTGTGAGCTCAAGCAAGTCACTTAGCCTTTCAGTATTCTTATTTGCATATAGAGATGAACAATATCAGTGCCTTATTTGTTTATCTCACAAGGTGAGGAGATCAGATACATTGCATGGGATGTTTTCCTGCTGAACCAGTAGTAGCTGTGCTTTTTAAGTGATGGAACACCTAATTAGATATTTACACACCTGTGAGCTACATAATTTTTTTTATATATATAAATATGGTGAATTTTGCTCTTGTAAAAAAAATTTTCAGGGCAACCCCTTCGGGTTCCCTCCCACCATGGAAGCTTCTCTGTCCTCTCAATAAATCCTGCTTACTCACACACACACACACAAAATTCACATGAATGTAGGACATGCCATTAATATAAGCCAAATGAATATTGAATATTCATTCCTATTTTTCTTTGGTCAATAACCCCAGTTCCAAGATGTAATATTAGTGAAATAAAAATAGAATAGCATAAAATTATGCATGAAATTCTTTGAGAAAATTTCAATTGATTAACTGACTAAAGCTTATGTGGTTGATGTCTGAAGTTTGTGTATGTTCTTTTTTTATTATTTTATTTTTATTTTAAAGTTGTGAGGTACAATTCAGGGTTAGGTATATAAATGGTCATTGTGCAGGCAAAGTTTGGGCTTCATGTTGGTCCCCACTTCACCTGGTTTGAGATCAAGTATCCTTATTGATAAGGCATGACTCCCTTCCCTCCCCTGGCAGTTTCCCACTACTGCCAATCCCTGCGTATGTTCTTAGAAAATACACTGTAGGGCAACCCGCTCGAGTCCCTTCCCACTGTGGGAACTTTTCTGTCTTCTCAATAAATCCTACTTTCAAAAAAAAACCCCACACACTGTATGTGAGTGCTCACGTGCACACATTACACATGGGCTATGTTAAAAACTGCATACTCTCTTAGTTGGATGAAGTTGATCCAACTAAGCTGGACTGAGAGTTTCTTGAAGAGTCATTGCAAGGAGAGTAGACAAAGTATAAGCTTTACAGTCAGATATTTAGAGTCATATATCTGGTATTGAATTCTGGCTCTGAAATTTACTGGTTGTGTGACCATGAGTAAATTACTTAAATTTTAAAATGTCCCCATTTTTCATTTATAAATGTGTTAGTGAATTATTTGCAGAGCCATTGGGAGGACCAGAGGTAAGAAATGCAGGGTGTCAAGTACAGATAACAGATAAGAGCCAAAGAAAGGGCTGATTACTTGCCAATCTTTTTTTCTTTTTTTCTTTTTTTTCTTCTGTCTTTCTGATGCTATCCTCTGCCACTCTAGGTCTTCACTTTTTTTCTCCGTGTTGGTGCCTGGCAGCTATGACTCTAGGAATTTTTTGCTTGGTATCACTGGTGACTATTATAGTGCTGGCAATGCAACGTAAGTATTGATAAGAAAATGATAGAAGTGGGGGTGGAAATGAGGTTTACAAACATGGTTTATAAGTTTCTTTCATAACTGCAAACGCCTTGATTTAGATTCATCTTAGGCAAAATGTTTTTGGAGTGACTGGAAAGATGAATGAGTATATTGTATTAATCCCTCGAATGGATAGAGGCATGGAGAGAAGATTATAAATGGTAGAAGCACTGTTTTGTTTTGTTTTTTTTTCATAATTTCATGGATAGAACCTGTGTAAATTATAGAATGATCAGGAAGAAAATAAATTAAAGTTACTAATTCACAGGATCACCAAAGACCCAAAAGTAAAAGAAATTTTACTTAGTTGAGTTTTGATAGTGATGATTAAGAAGCATTTTAAAGTTAAGAGCTAGAAACACAACCCTAATAAGTAAAATATTGAAAACAAAGTGTACTTCAAATTTATAATATGATCATTTATGAAAGAAAGGAAACCAGTATTGAGAGGAAACTGATAAGTGAAAAGAAGGGCCACAGTAGCCAAGAAGAAAAGAAGATTGTGACCATCATCCAACTGATCTGCTGTGTACGTAGGCTGTAGATCTGTGTTCTTTAGATTACCCAGGATTCAGTTGGTTATGACCTATTTGCTTCTCAATTGTGGTTCAACTCTCTTATTTTCAATCTGTAAACACTTAGGGTCTTTCCTAATGGCTGAGAGAAGTGCCTTTGACTCAATGACAGTGATTAGAAGAGTCTTCCTCTGAGGATTTGATCACCTTACAACAGGGTGAAATCTGACCTTCAAACCAAAAATTCTCTTTTGGATTGCAACATCAAAATTCTAGAACTGAAATATTTTACCCTTAGCATTTATTGCCAGCTTGATTTCACAACCTTCATTTCATCTCCACCCTTTCTGATATGAACAGTGGTTAAAAAAGAAAAACATGTTTTGAGACTCTTGTGACACGTAACTTACGATAATTCTATGGGTGACTGTCTCAAAAAAGGGGTGAATATTACAGTTTTTAAATAAAATTAGGAAGTCTGACTGGGTAGAAAGAATGTGAGGAGATGTAGCAGAGGAATTAAGACACAGTAAATGACTAGTGGCAACTCCTACTTTTGGTCACTGAGTCTGGAGGGTACCTATTGTAGATTTTCTATATTTTATTTACTCCACTGTTATACTATTTATTCTGTGATTACTTTTAATTTGTGTATAACTTTCACTAAAAAAATTAATTTTTAATAATCTGCACAGTTATTGACAGCAAAAATAAGTATTGCAGGGATATTGAATAACTTCCAAATACATAGTTTCTGAGTAAATTTGGGTTATTTTCCAGCAGATTATTACTTGTCAAAACAGATTATTGATTTTGTATTTTGATTTCTTTATCTCCTCAAAATCCAGTGGAGGGATTTTTACTGGGATTGGAAATGGACTCTTAATTCAGCTTTGATTTAGTATCCCAGGTATCTGAACTCCTAAAGCAACAGCAAACAAACCTTACTCATCAAGAAAGTAAATTGGAGGGGCAGATCTTAGCTCGGCGACAGGCAGAAGAAGCTTCACAGGAGTCACAAAAAGAACTCAAGGAAATGATAGAAACTCTTGCCCGGAAGCTGAATGAAAAATCCAAAGAGCAAATGGAACTTCACCAGTGGAACCTGGCTCTCCAAGAAGCTCTGAAGAGAGCAGGAAACTTTTCAGGTATTGAGGGGAAAAGGGATGAGGAGAGGTAGTGGCAGCTTTCTGTTCAATCTTAACTTTTTTTTGAAATATCTCTCCTCACAAAATTGGCATATTGAGATATACATATGTAATTATTCATTCATAATGTTTTACATCAGAAGTTCTCAATTTATATCATCCTCACCTTACCCTATGCCAAATTGTTGAGCTTCATTTAATTAACCACATTCTTTGGTTTCTAGCCATAGAGCGATAAAAGGTATGAGAATCATTCAGAAGTACATGCTTCCTCTGAGGTACATGAATGAGTATCCTGTTTTTAGGATCAGTAACTAGCTGCCACTAATAAACAGAGATTTCTTCAACTTTTTTCTTGTACAGCTTGCTTAGTCTCAACCACATAATTTATTTGGCTAAAAATTATATAATAATTCATAGATACCTATGCCTTTATTTTGTAGCTGAAAAATTAAGGCCCAGATTAAGTTAAATGATAATAATAAGTAGTTTTGTATAATAGATTGGCAGGGTCATTTACATTTCCAAAATTAGCAGAAATTTTTAGACAAACTGATCTCTAGCATGTGTCAAACATGTATTTAATTTTTTGAGGGAGGAAGCTTGCAAGGAAATAAATGACCATACTACCTTCTTATAGAAGGCTTAAAAGAAGGTGGTTTACATACCAAGGATAGGAATGTTTGTAAAAGCAGACATAGCTACATACCAACCAGTGGTTTGTTGTAAAACGGCTTTTCTTTATCAGTTGTGTGGGATTAAATCTACGTCAGGACCATTCAGAACATCTCCCAGAGATGCTGCACATAGACAACTAATCAAAAATAATAAGCAATATGTCTGAAGCTGGCAGATAAAACAAGTGACAGGTTCCATTCATTGACAGAGTCAGATAAAGGCTTATTAGAAGGATACCAAATACAGTTCTGCAGTTCTGCTTTTTATCAAGAAGCTTTGAAAATGTTCTAAAAAAAAAAGAAAAGAAAAACCTAAGATATCACATGGGAAAAAAAATGCCAGTTTTTTGAAGTTTGAGGCAAGTTTTATCTTTTCTACCAACAAGTGGTATATATATTGTGGTCCTCAATGTATGTATAAGGAGGGACACACTCTGACAAGTTGTCATATATTTGCCTGAGGCCATTTAGATGCAGTCTTCACAGGAATAGGATTTACATTGAGCACTGGAATTAGTGGAATTAGTGTATGCAAGTAGCTTGTTAAAAGTGGCAGATTCCAAACAAAGAACAGAGTACCATATGTTCTTACTCATAAGTGAACCCTGAACATTTCCCATAATACTATAAGAAAGGGATTGCCAGTAGTGGGATACTGCTGGGGTGGGGATGGGAACACAACATCAATAAAGGTACCTGATCTCAAACCCGGCAAAGTGGGGACCAAAGGGAGGCCCAAATTTTACTGTGTGATGTCCACTTGTATACCTAATCTTGAACTGCACCCTGAATCTTTAAAATAAAATATAAATTAAAAATGGCAGATTCCACATTAACCTCAAGATTATGTATCAAAATATCTTCAGATGCACTGAGACACTTTTTTTTTTTTTTTTGAGTTGGAGTCTCACTCTGTTGCCCAGACTGGAGTGCAGTGGCCGCTCCCGGCCCTGCAGCCTCAACCTGCTGGGCTCCTGCGATCCTTCCGCCTCAGCCTTCCAAGTAGCTGGAACTACAGGCGTGCGCTACCACACCCGGCTAATTTTTTGATTTATCGTAGAGATGAGGTCTTGCCAGGTTGCCCAGGCGGGTCTGGAACCCGCAGGCTCAGGCAATCCACTCACCTCAGCCTCCCAAAGCGCAGGATTACGGGCTGAGACACCGAGCCGGGCTGAGACATATTATTTTAAGTGATTCCAACTTAGGAATTTGAAAGGTAGTATTTTAGAGTAGTTTAACACACAGACCTTAGAGTTAGACTGCCTAGGTTCAAATTTCCCTTTTTCATCTTGTGTCAAACAAAGAAAATGAATGAAACCTATCTCATAGAGATATTATGAAGATTAAATGAGTTAATATATGTAAAGTACTTCCAAAAATATATATATATATAGAAATGAGTTGGCTTAAATATCACATTTGTAATGTGTCTTTCCTGCTTTGTCATACCTTGGAAAACTTGCCTGGACTTTTTTTATTGTAGAAAAAAAAAACCTATATTTTGTTTACATCTACATAACATGATGGGGTTAGGCAAATTAAGATGTAAAGAGTTTGCATTTATTGTTTTCAATGTGGTCTTTTTTTTTTAAAGTACCAGTTTGATGAAAAATCAACTTGGTTTTTGTATGACCTTTCTCATTCACTTTCTTCTTCTGTTTTTCAGTGCCCTGTTACTTTCTCCTTTCTGATAAAATCTACTCTTATAAAATTATCTGATGGTTTTATACCACAATAAAAATTGAAATTAAATGCTGCCTTTCTCAAAGATTTTAGTTTTTTTAAACCTTCTGGTCATAGTATAAAGTATTTTGTTTCCCTTTAAAGAGATTCTAAGTGGTAGTAAAACATAGAAGAGATGACAATGATGATAATGATAATAAATCGGAGGTTGCTGAAAGCATCCATATACATATAGACATCAGCATGTGTTGCCTATTGCCTAACTTCTGAGTAGGGTTTGTAGACTCCCTAGGAATTTTTCTGCTGAAGGTCTTCCCATCTTCTGAAATCTTATTGAAATTGAGATTCTCAATTTGTTTCAATATACTATTGTTCCTAGAACAACTCTTTCCAAAACAATATGGTATGTGCCAAATATATATTGTAAATGTTCTAGTAACCACATTAAGAAATAAAAAATAAGCAAATAAAATTAATATTACTAACATGTTATTTAACCCAAGGTATTTGAAATATAATTTCAACACTAATCATTATAAAAATTTTAATCAGCTATTTTGCATGTTTAAATAACAACTTTTCAAAATCAAGAGTGCAGTTTATACTTACAGTACATCTTAGTGCAGACTCACCATATTCCAGGTACTCAAGAATAGCGTATGACTATTGTATTGGACCACTCATGTCTAAAAGTGGGAGGCACAGAATTTCAGCTTGTCTATTATTCAAATATGCAAAGTTTTAAAATACATAGGTATAACTTTTAAATAGAAGAGTAGCTATTAAATATCCATTTTTGCAACCCTCACTTCCATCATTCCAAACATAACTTTTTGAAAAAATAGATCCGTTTCTAAAGTTACATCCCGGCTTAACTTGCTTTTTAACAGGGGAAGTGAAAATGCTAAATGAGAAGTAAATTTAGTTGGCTAAAATCAGTATGCTTTTTTTTTTTCAAAAAAAAAAGGAGAAATAGAGACTCTGCAGCTATTTAGGTATTCGCAGAGACTGGGTAAAATTTTAATTAAGAAGAAATGGTATGCATGTGAGAGGACAAAGAGGAGAATTGATTTAAGAATTGCAGAAATGCTTTTACTCAGCCCTTACTGACTGATTCAATATACTACCCTTCCTAGCTCCTTGTCCTCAAGATTGGTTCTGGCATGAAGAAAACTGTTACCTATTTTCCTCTGGCCCATTGAACTGGGAAAAGAGCCAGGAGAACTGCTTGTCTTTGGATGCCCAGTTGCTGAAAATTAATAGCACAGCTGATCTGGTGAGTGTTTATTTGATATTTGTTGGGCTGAGGTATTGGTTGATAGGGAAGTAAATCTGGCTTAGACCCTCAGTGAAGGACTACCTTGAGAGCCAAAATACCTGTTTTATAGCCTTGCCTGGCCACAAATTATGTGCATGACTTTGGACTGATGACTTTGTAGTATCCCTAGGCTTCAGTGAACATTTACATAAAACCATTAAGGGGTTGTCAAAGATCCTTCTTAGTTTTATGAATTGAATGCTAACTGAATTTCAGATTCTAAAGCCACCACATTGATTCCACCAACTCAGAAACATTGCTTTCTACAGGACTTCATCCAGAAAGCAATTTCCCATTCCAGTTCCCCATTCTGGATGGGGTTGTCTAAGAGGAAACCCAACAACACATGGCTCTGGGAGGACGGTTCTCCTCTGATGCCCCAATTGTAAGTTTCCTATTCTTTTTGATGCTTCACTTTTACATTTTATCTTCTTTGGGGCATCCCATTTGTATGTTTTCTACTCTTTTTAATGGGTCACTTGTAAGTTTCCTATTCCTTGCTGAACCTGCGAGTGAAGTTCTGCTGCATTCTACCAATGTCCACTTCTTGCCAGTGAGAAGCTTAGGGAATTTCTGAATGTCTCTTTTCCACCTCTCTCACAAAGGGCTATGCACATTTACCCAGTCAGGGCTTCTCTTGAGTTTTCCCTTCCTGTATCTATAACTGATTTGAAGCTTTATGACAAGGCAACGTTTCTGACATAACGTGGCAGTAAATCTAACGTTTTCCTCCCTCCCTTCCTGCAGGTTTAGACTCCAAGGTGCTGTTTCCCAAAAGTACCCTTCAGGCACCTGTGCATATATACAACGGGGAGCTGTTTTTGGTGAAAACTGCATTTTAGTTGCATTCAGTGTATGTCAGAAGAAAGCAAACCTCTTAAAAGCATATTAAAAGAAAATTTGAAGACTCTGTAAGAAAAGAAGATCCTTTAATTTTATTCAGGAATTTAAGCTATTCTGTGTCACTTGAGTTCAGAGCATGAAAGTTCTGGTTGGAGTTATTAGCTAAATTCCTCAGCAGAGACTGTAGCTCCTCCTGCCTGGCACGATTACATCAAAAGTTTTGATTTTGTTTATCTATATCTTTTCATTGAGGTTGTCCCAAGCTCCCCTCCAGCCTTCAGCTTTTGTTTATTTTAAAATTTGACTCCTCTCCAAGCTTGGGAACCCTTTGCCCTCAGTCTTCTCTACCTCATCACCAGCTTCCCTTCACCCACCTCAAGCTGCATGAAAGACAGAACACGAAGAACTTGCCCAACTGCAGACAGAGCACAGAAAAGGGGAACTTTGTCTGGGAGATGGTGCACATACAAAAGCAGAAAAGGGCAAAGGCCACACCGAAATCAAGAAACTTAAGTTCTCAGCTTTAGAAGCTACTGCTCATAGTTTTTAAAATGTGATCCATTTCTAGACTCTATCATTTATACACACATATATATATCTGGGAACATGGGGACAACTGGGGAGTCCCAGGAGCTAATTAGCAATTGGGTGGCCATTTCGGTGAACCAATCCACAACTCAGTATCACTTCCTGAGTTGGTTATTATTTCTTCATCTTTTGTCTACCAAAAAACAGCTAATAGTTTTAACTCTTCAAAACAGTATTTGTTAATAGTAGACTTTTTTCCCCTAAACTACACATTTTTTGTAGATGACTTTTTCTCAATGTGCAATGCTATAATTCAGAAACATACAAGACCGAAAAATGAAGACACTCTATTCTGGGGCAAACTGAGCCAGGTGTGCAAATACTGCTAAATAGAAACAGATGGAATTAGAAATATCTCTTCTATTTTCAGTGCTTCTATTTCCTTTCCAGCTATTCTAAAGAAAGCCTTTTCCATTTTGCCGCGCATAATCAAGAATCAATCATATATATATCTACAGATAGATAGATAGATAGATAGATAGATAGATAAAAAGGCTATATTATCCCTAGGAAGACAATTGACATGTTAATTGAACATATTTAAAGTGTAAAATTTGATTTGTTTCACATCTTGTAGTCAACACGCTCTCTACAATCATGATAGTTAACATGTCCATCATCCAAAGTTTCTTCGCCCCCCCATCTCATGCCTCCCCTGAAAACCACCAATCTGTTTTCAATTTGCATGTTGTAAAGTTTTTATAAAATGGAATCATGCATTATACCTTTTTTATGCCTAACTTCTTTCACTTTACGTAATTATTTTGCGATTCATACATCTCCGTTATGTTGCTTATATAAATTGTTCATTGTTTTTAATATTGAGTATTTTCTTGTGTGACTATATTGCGATTTGTTTATCTGTTGATGACATTTAGGTTGTTTCAGTTTTGAATATTACAAATAAAGCTTCTATGAACATTCATGTACAGGTCTTGTATGAACATATGATTTGTTTTTCTGTTGGATAAATACCTAGGAGTCTAATGTCTGGATCATACAGTAGTTGTTTGTTTTGTTTAGCTGCTTAAGAAATTGTTAAGCTATTTTTCAAAGTTGTACCTTTTTGTACTCCTACCAGCAATGTACAAATGTTCCAGTTCCACTTCATCTATACCAGAATTTGGTATGATTTGTCTTGTAGTTTTAACCATCCTAATGGTTATGTAAATGTAATAGTATTCATCCTAGTTTTAATTTACACTTCCTAAATGGTAAATGATCTTGAGCATATGTTATGTGCTTATATACTATCTATATGTTTTATTTGATAAAGTAAACGTACAAATATTTTGAGAATTTTTATTTGGGTTATTTGTTTTCTTATTTTTGAGTTTTGCAAGATCTGCATACATAGGACAAAAACCATTTATCAGATATGCTTCCTGAGAATATTTTTTTTTCACACTGTGGTTTGTCTGTGATTTTTCTTTGACCAGAATACTCAGAAAAATATAAGTATTCCATTTTAATGAAGTCCATTTTCATGTTTCTGTCATAATTTCTAAGAACCTGTTGACTAACTCTAGGTTACAAAAATTTTCTATTTTTTTCTAGAAATTTTATAGCTTTGAGTTTTACATTGAGGTCTATGACCTATTTTAGGTTAGCTTGTAATTAGAGATTGAAGTCAATTTTTTTGCATATAGATATCAAATTGTTTTAGCACCATTTGCTCAAAAGACTATTCTTTCTTTACTGCATTGCTTTTGTAACTTAGTCAATAATCGTTGCCCATATATGTGTGATTTTTCTTCTAAACTCTTTATTCTGTTCCATTTATCTATGTGTGTATTTTTATACCACCACTACATTATTTTGAATACTGTGATTTTATAATAAAATCTTAAAATCATGCAATGATAGTCCTTCAACTTTACTTATTTTGTTTTGGCTAATCTGTGTCCTGTATTTCCCATATTAATTTTTGAATTGGCTCATTAATTTCTACAAAAATCCTTTTTTGAACTTAGATTATAATTGCATTAAATTTATAGATCAATTGGAAGAAAATTAAAATCTTAAAAATACTAATTTTTCTGATTTGTGAACAAAGCATATCTCCCCATTTATCGAGATTTTAAAAAAAATTCTCTAGGCAATATTTTGTAGTTTTCTCTTTGCAGATATTGTACATATTTTGTTAGATTATTATCATATATTTCATATTTTATGCTACCGTAGATATTTGTAATTTTAATTTCTGAATGTTTTATTGATTGATTGGTTGAGTTGGAGTCTCATTCTGTAGCCTGGGCTGGAGTCCAGTGGCACACTCATGGCCACTGCAGCTTGGACCTGCTTGGTTCAGACAATCTGCCTCAGCCTTCCAAGTAGCTGGAACCGCAGGTGTGTGCCACCAGAGCTATTTTTTTTATTCACTGTAGGAACGAGGTCTCACCAAGTTGTCCAGTCTGAACCCCTGGGCTCAGGTAGTCCTCTCACCTCTGCCCCTCAAAGTGTTGGGATTATAAGCATAAGCCACCATGCCTGACCCCAAATGTTTGTTTATAATATGCAGAATTATAATAGATTTTTAAAATATTAATCTTATATCCTGATAAACTCATTTCTTTCTTCTAGTAATTTTTTTTTTGTAGATTCCATTGGATTTTCTACATAGATAATCATGCAATCTGCAACAAAAATACTTTTACTTCTTCCTTTTTAATCTGGACACTTTTTCTTTTCCTTGCCTGATTTCATAGACTATGACCTCCAGTTCAATGCCAAAAAAAGTGATGAGAACTACATCTTTATTTTGGTCTTGATCTTTGGAAGAAATCATTCAATGTTGCATCGTTACATATGGTGTAAATTGTAGATTATTCATATATATATTTTATCTATTTCAGGAAGTTCCCTTTTATTCCTAAAATTACGAGAGAATTTATTAAGAATAGGTGTTGATTTGGTCTAATACTTTTTTTGTACCTATTGAGAATATATTTTTTTAAGTTTTTTTTTTTAACCTGATGTATACACTAATTATAGAAGGTTAAAACAAACTTGGATTCTTGGGATGCATTATTGTTTTAATATATCAATGGATTCGATTTGCAAAAATTTGTTTAGACTTGTTGCAACTGTGTTAATGAGAGATTTTTTTTTCTTGAGTCAGGATCTCACTCTGTCGTTAAGGCTGGAATTAAAGTGGCATGTTTACAACTCACCTCTGCAACCTTGAACTCCTGGGCTGGTGACCTTTCCACTTCAGCCTCCTGGGTAGCTGGGACTACAGGCACAAGCCATCATGCCTGGCTAATTTATTTTTATTTTTTATTTTTGTACGAACAAGGTCTCCTGGGCTCAAGAGATTCTCCCGCCTCGGCCTCCCAAAGTGCTGAAATTATAGGCATGAACCACTGCAGCTGGCCTAATGAAGAATATTTTTTAAAGTAATTATCTTTTTTCTAATGGCTTTGTGTGGCTTAAGTATCAAAAAGTATTCCTTCCTGTCAATTTTTTGGAGGATTTTGTGTAGAATCAGTACTATTTCTTTATATTGGTACAATTTACCACTGAAGTCATCCGGCTATGGGTTTTACTTTGTTGCCATATTTTTAATAACAGATTCAGTTTCTTTAATAGATTAATGCTATTCAAACGATTTCCTCTTCAGTAAGCTTTGGGGGTTAGTACCTTTCAAATAATTTATGTTTCATCTAAATTGTCACTTATTGGCAATAACATTTTTCTTTATTATTTATTATCATTTTAATACCTCTAGAATCTGTATTGAGGCCATTTCTCACATTTCTGACATTGTTAATTTGTTTTTTTTTTCTTCTTCTAAATTTTTTTTTAAACCTAGTCAGTTTAGCTTGGGGTTTATCAGTTTTATTTTTTTCTCAACTTAGTTATTTGTTTCATTGAATTTCTCTATTATATTTTTTGTCTTGTATTTCATTAGTTTCTGCTTCAATTGCTACTGTTTCTTTACCACTTATGTAGACTTGAATTTCCTCTTAATTTTCTTGTTTCTTTCTATGGAAGATGATTTCATTGATTTAAGACCTTTCTTCTTTTGAAGTATAACCATGCAGTGCTGTAAATTTCTGCTAAAGTATTGTGCTAGCAGTATGTAACAAATTCTGATACATTGTTTTTACATTCATTCCATTAAAAATACTTTTAAGTTTTGCTTTAAATTTCTTCTTTGATCCATTGGTTAATTAGAATGTCTTATTTAGGTTCCTAATACTTGAGAATTTTCTAGAAATAATTATATTATTAGTTTTCAAGTTAATTCTATTGTGAAAAGAAACATACTTTTTATGACACAAATCTTTCACATTTATTGAGACTTGGTGAATTTTCTATGTGCACTTAAGAAGAATGTGTGACTAGTGTTGTATGAAGTGTTCTGAGATGCTCCTCACATGAATGTGGTGAATAATTTCTTTCAAGTTTACTATATCTTTGCTAATTTTTGTATAATATCAACTATTGAAGAAAGAAATATCTAACCTCTGATTATAAGTTTATTTTGTGACCTTCTTTTAAAATTTTATCAGTATTTGAATTGTACAATTCATATATACAATATATATATACAATTCATATTTTAATTTTTAATTTTAAAGTTGTGGGGTACAATTCAGGGTTAGGTATATATTTTAATTTTTAATTTTAAAGTTGTGGGGTACAATTCAGGGTTAGGTATACAAATGTTCATTATGCAGGTACCCTTGTTGATGAGGTGCACCCCCCTCTCTTCTGGCAGTTTCCCATTACTGCCAATCCATTTCTTATAGCATTACAATAATTGTTCAAGGTCCGCTTATGAGTGAAAACATGTGGTACTCAGTTCTTTGTTTCTGTGATAGATCACTCAGTATTATAGACTCTATGTCCATCCAAATTGCTGCAAAGTTCATAATTTTATACTTCTTTGTGTCTGCATAATATTCCATCATGTATGTGTACTGCATTTTTTAGATCCAGTCCTCTTTCAATGGGCAGCACGGTTGGTTCCATGTTTTTGCTATTGTGAATAATGCTGCAATAAACATGCGTGTGCAGGTATCTTTTTCATAGAATGGTTTGAATTCCTCCGGGTATATTCCTAGAGTGGGGATTGCTGAGTCATATAGAATGTTGATTTTTAGATCTTTTAGAAATTGCCACAATGGTTTCCACAGAGGTTGTACTAATTTACAATCCCACCAACAGTGTAGAAGTGTTCCCTTTTCTCTGCATTCTCTCCAGCTTCTGTTGTTCTTTGAGTTATTGATGATGGCCATGCTGACTGGAGTTAGGTGGTATCTCAGTGTGGTTTTAATTTGCATGTCTTTGATGATTAGTGAGACTGAGCATTTTTTCATGTATCTGATAGTTGGCTGTTTGGATGTCTTCTTTTGAGAAGTATCTATTCATATCTTTTGCCCACTTTGTAATGGGGCTGTTTGTTTTTTTCTTTTTGGCAGGTTTAAGTTCCTTGTAGATTCTAGATGTTAGGCCTTTGTCAGGTATACAGTTGACAAATAATTTCCCCCATTCTGTGGGCTGTCTGCCTGCTCTCTTGATTTTGTCTGCAGAAGCTTTTCAGTTTTATGAGGTCTCACGTAAAAATATCTTGTAAGGTGGATCTGGTAGCAAGAAATTCTTTCAGTTTTTGTTTTTCTGGAAATGTCTTTATTTTACTTTCAGTTTTGAAGGATACCTTTGCTGAATGTAAGATTCTTGGTTAACAGTTTTGGTTTTGTTTTGAGCACTTTGAATATGTTATGCGACTGCTTTTCTGTCCTCTACTGTTTCTGCTAAGAGCTAGTCATTAATCTGATTTGGTTTCCTTGTAAGTAACCATTGTTCCCGTGTAGCCTTTAAGATTTTCTCCTTTTCTTTGACTTTCAGCATTTTTACTGTGATATGTCTATTTGTGACTCTCTCTGGAGTTTGATGAGTTTCTTGGATGTGGAGGTTATAGTTTTTCGGTAAGCTTGGGGCATTTTCAGCTGCTATTTCTTTGTATATATTTTCTGCTGCATTCTCTTGTCTCCTTCTGGTGCTTTCATTATGTCAGTGTTTGTGTGCTTGATGGTGTCCCATTCTTCTGAGCCCCTTTTCTGTTTTCCCTCTTTGATTTTTTTCTCTTTCCTTCAGCTTGCGTGATGTTTGTGGATCCATCTGAATTTTGCTTGTTCTTTTTCATGATGTTCAAATCTCACTCAAGTCCCTGAAGTGAGTTTTTATTTCACTGATTTTACTTTTCAAATACCAGAGTTTCCATTTAGTTATTTTTATAATTTCTGTCTCCTCACTGGTGTTCTCTACTTTTTTGCAACATTCTTATCATTCCATCTTCTTTAGTCATAGTCTTCTTTGATTCTGTAAATGTACTGATAATGGCTATTTGAAGTCTTTTTCTGATAAGTCTAACATCTGGTCACTCTCACAGACAGTTTGGGTTGTTTGCTTTGTTTTCAGTGTATGGATCATACTTTCCTGTTTCTTTGCATGTGTCACAATTTGTTGTGGGAAACTGGACATTTTAGTAATATAATGCAGCAACTCTGGGTAGTGATAGTGGTCCTCCCCTCACACCTTGGCTTGTTATTGTTATTGGTTTGCTTGTTGAGTGACTGGCTGGATTATTTTAGTGAAGACTATTCTTTTCCTCCGTAGACTCCAAAGACTGTTCTTTTCCTCCGTAGTATTTGCCTCCAATGTGTCTCCTGAAGGCATTGGCTGTGCCTACACTCACCCTGGGAGGACAGCTGTGTGGGCAGACCGTTGGTTCTTGGCCCTGCCCACCTGTAGCTGTTAAACTTCCAACTGCAGCTGATGGCTCCATTGTTTCCAGCAGCGTCCTGGGGATACATTACTTTACAAATGAATGCAATTAAGTTGTGGCTCCTCTGCAGGCAGAGTTTGAGGTCCCTGTTTGATATTTGCTCTGACCCCAGGGAGTATCCTCCTGGCTGCCAGCCTGCAGGTTAACCTGTGTCTTGAACCTCCCCCAGTCCTATCTCACAGGAACTCCACTACTCTGAGGCTCCCTCATGTTTAAACTTCTCCACACTCTATTGCAGATGAAGTCAGTGACTTTGGAGAGAGGCTACGTATTCCATGGTCATAAGTTCCCCAGCTGTCTCACCGTTGTCTGCTTCACATCTTGCTTCTCCACCAGGGAAATGAAACTATCCCAAACATAGTCTCTGCCTTGCTGATCTGGGAGGGAAGGAGGGAACAGTCTTGGTTCACATACCACAAATGCTTGCCTTACTGGGTTTTTATGACTTTTCCCGAATAGACATTTCTTTATCTAGGACCATTTTCAGGGACTATAAATGGGTTTTTATGATTGCTGTCAAAATTTTTGCCGGTTTTCCTGGGGAGCTGGTCATTGGAGGTCCTCACACTATCAAGCTGAAAGTCATCCTCGCATGTTTTAACAATGAGAGAGATTTGAGCATATTTAAATGTTCACATGAAAAAGGCAGTGGTGAAGGGCAGGTTGAATTTGTAGATAGAGTTGGGATAATTAATAGAAACAAGTACTTTCAGGAGAACGTGGGATAGAGAACACAGTTGGAGGGTTTAGTTTCAGATAAGTGGGATACTTTCTGAGTGTAACAGAAATCAGAGAGGAACACATGGCAGGTTTGTTCAAAGTTCATAGAGTTCTTGGTGAAAGTGCAGTGAGGTTGTGGATTTCAGAGCATGAGGGAGAGATCATGAGGATGTCATAGCCAGTGGGAAGAATGAGAGAGTGCATTTCTTTTTCTCTCTCTTTTTAAATTTTTATCTTAAAATTTTTTTTTTTTAATTTTAAAGATGTGGGGTACACTTCAGTGTTAGGTATACAAATGTTCATTATGCAGGTACCCTTGTTGTTGAGGTGTACCCCTCCCTCCCTCCCCTGGCAGTTTCCCTCAACTGCCAACCTCACCCACCCTCCCCTGGCAGTTTCCCACTACTGCCAATCCCTTTCTCATAGTATTATGATAATTGTTCAAGGTCCACTTATGAGTGAGACCATATGATACTCTGTTCTTTGTTTCTGTGATAAATCACTGGGTATGATAGGCTCTAAATCCTTCCACGTTGCTGTGAAGTCCATATTTTTGTCCTTCTTTATGGCTGCATAATATTCCATTGTGTATATGTACCACATTTATAAAATTCAGTCCAACTTTGATGGGCAGCATGGTTGGTTCCTTGTTTTTGCTATTGTGAATAGAGCTGCAACAAACATGCATATGCAGGCATCTTTTTGGTAGAATTACTTGAGTTCCTCTGGGTATATTCCCAATAGGGGGATTGCTGCATCATATGGAAGGTCAATGTCTAGTTCTTTCAGAAATCGCCACACTGTCTTCCAGAGAGGTTACACTAGTTTGCATTCCCACCAACAACGTAGAAGCGTTTCTTTTGCTCCTCATCCTTGCCAGCATCTGTTGTTTTTGTTTTATTAATGATGGTCATTCTTACTGGGATTAGGTGGTATCTCAATGCAGTTTTGATTTGCCTTTCTCTGATGATGAGTGAGACTGAGCACTTTTTCATGTGTCTGTTGGCTGCCGGTATATCTTCTTTTGAGAAGTTTCTGTTAATGTCTTTTGCCCACTTTTTAATGGGGCTGTTTGTTTTTTTCCTTTTGGTGTGTTTGAACTTCTTGTAGATCCTAGATGTTAGGCCTTACAGTTGGCAAATACAGTTATACAGTTGACAATTTTTTTTTTCCATTCTGTGGACGGTCTTCTGAGAGAGTACATTTCTAGAAAAATAGGTTAGGACCGAGTGCAGTGGCTCAAGCCTGTAATCCTAGCACTTTGGGAGGCCAAGGCGAGAGGATTACCTGAGCCCAGGGGTTCGAGACCAGCCTGGGCAACTTGACGAGACCTCATCTCTACAATAAAAAAAAAAAAAGCAGGGCATGGTAGCACACGCCTGTAGTAACAGCTACTTGGAAGGCTGAGGTGGAAGGATCACCTGAGCCCAACAGGTCGAGGCTGCGGTGGCTGTGAGTGTGCCACTGCACTCCAGGCTGGGTGATGGAGTGAGACTCCAACACACACAAAAATAAAGAAAAATAGGTTAGGATTCTGTGTCTTGACACCCATTCTCAATCTTGTACCAATGGTAATATGGTTTAATGTGGTTTGTCCTCACCAGAACTTGTCTTGAGGCGGACCCAAACATAATGGTGTTGAGATATGGTAGGGTCTTTAAGAGGTGCTTGGATCATAAGGATTCTATCCTCATGAAGGGATTAATTCTCATGTTTGAGTTCTTCTAGGAATAGGTTAGTTTCCGAGAAGGTAGGTGTAATAAAGCAAGGCTTCCTCTTCTGTTTGGTCCCTTTTCTACACACCCATTTCCTCTCTGACATCTCTGCCATGCTGTGACAATGTGGCA
>CAUYQG010125861.1:0-14915 GCA_963574415.1 Tarsius wallacei | reverse complement strand
AGCCTTCCAAGTACAGGCATGTGCCACCACACCCAGCTAATTTTTTGATTTACTGTAGAGACGAGGTCTCGCCAAGTTGCCCAGGCTTGATCTCAAACCGATGGGCTTAGGCAAATCCTCTTGCCTTGGCCTCCCAAAGTGAGATTCCGTCTCAAAAAAAAAATTTCTTTATTTGAGAATAGGGCATTGCAATGGGAATACGTGTGCCATAGTAAACTGTGTGCGTATTCAGGGAGATAGAGAGAAAGGTTTTTTGTTTGTTTGTTTTTGATTTAGAGTCTCACTCTGTTGCCCAGGCTGGAGTGCTGTGGCACAATCATGGGTCACCGCAGCCTCGAAGTACTGGGCTCATGTGTACCACCATGCCTGGCTAATTTTTTTATTTGTATAGATGAGGTCTTGCTGTGTTGCTCAGGCTCGTCTCCAACTCCTGGACTCAAGCAATCCTCCCGCCTCAGCCTCCTAACGGCCTGAGATTACGGGTGTAAGCCACAATGCCCAGCCCAAGGAAGACAAAGATTTTGAAAGCAAAAATGAGGATTACATAATTGTTCTGAGATAATTATCCTTGCCTAATTTCAGGCTCAGTAACAAAGATAGTATCAGATTGGAGAGGGAATTATATTGGGCAGAATTGTATTTTGTGTAAAGTTGCAGTGGCTTTTGATGAAGGTTTTGGTTTTTACAGACTCCTCTGTGGTAGTTTTGTTTCCAGGCATTCATACATGAGATCCTCCCTTCGTGACTTTCTTTGCTCTATTTGTCAGGGTGTTTTCAACACGGGTGACTTCATTTTGATTTTGACAACTTTAATTAAAAATTTCAGATTTTACAGATAAAATAAGTCTTAGTGACCCTGTCTTATTGCTACATCCCATTTCCTTGCAGGTAACCATTTCATTTCCCATGCATTTATATATGGATATATGTAAATAGTCTTAATGTGTGTAGTAGATTTTTAAAAACTTTACAGATAACATATATATTATTCTTAAGCTTGTTTTCTTTCTCTCAATATATATAGATCTACCAGTGCATTTTAATCTTGGTTAAAATATATAGACCTACCTATTCTTTTAGCCTCCACATACTTCAGAATATGAATGCATTATGGTTTATTTATTTATTATAGTTATTTATAGTTTATTTATTTGATACATACTTGTGTTGTTTCTCTTTTCTAAATAAAAATAATTGCATTTTGTTTATAAAAAGCAAAATATTTTTTAAAAATAAATGCTGCAGTGTAAATCTTTGTATGTGCCTTTAGTGCACACATGTGCATATTTTTGTGTTTGATTTTAAAAGTCATATTCATTTTTAATAGCTGTCTGCAGAATATAAGAACCAAGAAGCAGATGAAAGGATTATTCTTTGCTTTTATGCGAGCTTTCCTTGTTTGTAATTTTACAAAGAATTTCTTCTTCAGGATGAAGGACCAACAGCAAGAGACCTGTTAGTGCAGTATGCTACAGGAAAGAAAAGCTCCAAAAATAAGAAAAAATTGGAAAAGGCAATGAAAGTGCTCAAGGTGAGACTGAGACCTGGGAAATGAGATCAGAGTTGTTAGAATACAGAGTAGGTAGTTTTTTGACACAGCTTTTGAGAATTTAAGATTGAGAAATAGCATTTTCAAAAGACATAAAAATAGGTGATGAGTTTTTTTTGGGTTTTTTTGCATTGGAGTCTCAGTCTGTCACCCAGGCTGGAGTGCAGTGGCACGCTCATGGCCACTGCAGCCTCAATCTGCTGGGTTCAGGTGATCCTTCTGCCTTAGCCTTCAGGTAGCTGGAACTAAAGGCATGTACCACCATGGCTGGCTAACTTTTTGATTTATTATAGAGATGGGATCTCACCAAGTTGCCCAGACTGGTCTCGAGCCCATGGGCTCAGGCAGTCCTCTCACCTAAGCCTCCCAAAGTACTGGGATAGTAGGTGTGAGCCACCGCACCCAGCCTTTTTTTCTTTTTGAGTCAGAGTCTCAATCTGTTGTCCAGACTGGAGTGGAATGGCAGGCATGCTCACAGCCACCACAGCCTCGACCTGCTGAGTTCAGGCGATCCTTCTGCCTCAGCCTTCCAAGTAGCTGGAACTGCACCCGGCTGATTTTTTTATTTTTTGTAGAGACGAGATCTTACCAAGTTGCCCATACTGATCTCAAGCCCTAGGGCTCAGGCAGTCGTCTCACCTCTGCTTCCCAAAGTCTGGGATTACAGACCCGAACTACCATGCCCAGCCAAAAACGGGTGATTAATTTTTAATCACTTAGTTTTTAGATGAATAAATGTATTCAGCTCTATCAAAATCTGTGACTTGGATAAATAATTTTATTCACTTCACACTTTTCACTTGTTCACTTTTCACATGGTGGCTTATGTGACTCGTGTTAGAAGAGTGCCTAAATAAAGTACTTTGATATTTTGTAACAGTTATTCTGAAAATTATTGATTTGACCCCTGTATGTCTATTAATGTATGTTCCAAATTCCCGTCTCACAGGTGCTGATGGAGGGAACATTCCCAGGGTTTAATCTTAAAAGGCAAATACTAACTTTAGTTTTTCCAGTTGAAAGAAAAATTTTTCAGAAAAAAAGATTATTTTTTATTTTTAAATAGTCTATCGGACTTTGTAATAGCCTGTATTAGTACATTAGCACATGGAGGGTAACCTCACTGTAATTCAGATTGGAAATGTTTTTCCCACTCTTTCTTTCAGAAACAAAAGAAGAAGAAGAAACCAGAGGTGTTTAACTTTTCAGCTATTCACCTGATTCATGATCCCCAAGGTAATTGTAACTGTTCCTTTCAAAGTTCCTTGTTGGCCTTATCTCTGCCTATTTTGCTTCCTGCCTGTCAGGAAATAAGAAATCCCTGGTAATTAGTAAGCAACCGGTAAATGCTTAGTCTTTACTAGTTAGTTATAACCTAGAGAATTTTGTTCCAAAGCAATGATTCCCAGTCTACAGCAAAATACAAAAAATATGTTAAAACCAGGACTTTCTGAGATTTGTGTCTTTAACAACACAATAATCATAGATCATCATACTTGACCAAATGAAAAATTGGCAGTCTTTCGTTGGTCCTTTTTTTTTTTTTTTTTCCCAACTAGTCTGTAGAAACAAAAGTCTGAGAAACCTTGTTCTAGAACACTAGTTCTCAAACTAGGCTGCACATTGGAATCATTTGGGGAAATTTTTTTTTTTTTAAGCAGGATTTATTGAGAGGACAGAAAGGCTCCCATAGTGGGAAGGAGCCCAAAGAGGTTGCCCTCACTTGGGGAATTTATAAAATTATACTGATGCTTGGGTCTTGTTATTCTCAGAGATTCTGTTTTAGTTGGTATGGGGTGTAACTGTGCACTGGGATTTTTAAAGTGCTCTCTGTATGCTAATGTCAGCAACATTTACTGACCACTTCTCCAGATCAATGTTTCTCAAACTTTAATGTGCATACAAATGACCTGGGGGACTTATAAAGTGCAGATTCTGATTTGATAGGGCTGGGGATGAGGGAAAGGGCGGGGCTAAAAGTCTGTTTTTATAACAAGCACCCAGGTGGACTAACTGCTGCTAGTCTGTGAACCACCCTTGGAGAACCTGCCAGTCACTCTAGATGTTGATGCTAAAAATCTTGGCAATTTTGAAGACTTAACTTTGGGTGCCGTTAAAGATACGTTCACTTGAGTATGAATCTTTTCGCTGATCTGACTACTGCCTTTCTCTGTGCCTGTTACATAAATGTATAGATAATGGACCCACAGTGCACTTCTCTGATCTCCTTTCCAGATTTTGCAGAAAAACTACTAAAGCAGCTAGAGAGCTCTAAGGAGCGGTTTGAAGTAAAGATGATGCTCATGAACCTCATCTCCAGATTGGTGGGAATTCATGAGGTTTGGATTGTATTATGTTTCTCTTGGTGAATATTAGAAGGAGAATTGATCTGAGTGAAAGGAAAGCCACTAGGTAGAACACTGACTTAATTCTATCCTCCAAATATTTACTCAGTTCAAAGAAGAATTTTTTAAAACTCTGAAAATAGCTGTTTATATCACTTTGTTTCCTTTGCAGTAAGGATCAATGTTAATTTGTACATAATTCAGTTCATGGACAGAGTATTTTGTGTGCTGCTTTTTTACTTTCTTTTTATTCACTTGTTTCACATATGCAAGAGCTCCTTGGTGGTATATATGTGAGAACTTCACATATACTCTTACACCAGATGTCAGTAGGGATACAGAGATACCCAAACCGTAAGCCTTAAAGAAATGACCACTGAGGTTTTCCCTTGTCATTGTCATCTATGGCTGGTGCTGCTCAGAATGTCAGTAATTTTGTTATGTCTGTGCATTACTTTTGTTCAGACCCCAGTTTGAGCTCAATGGGAAAGAAGAAGTGATTTGAGATTTGAACATGGTTTGGTGGAGATGATCTGGTGTTTCACAACTGACTAAAATTGACCATCTGACATTATATTCAAGCAAAGTCTTCCCTGCAACTTCTCAATGGCCCTTCCTACTTTTGCTCTATTGTTAAAATAGGAAAAATTAATTTATTCCCACATGATGAACCTTGAGAAAGACAATCCCTTTCCAGAGAGTTTCTTAAAATTAGACATTATTTCCTTAATAACTGGACCCTGGTCACCTAGGTAGACTCCAGTATGTCAGTGGTTTTTTTTAAACACTAACAGAATTACTTGGAGCACCAAGTAATTCCTTCTGTGTGGCTGGACTGGCTTATGTTTTTCGGTGATTATGTTATACTAGGTGCTATTCAGATTTGAATTACTATTTTGCCCCTTGTTTTAGAGCCTTGAAATCAGTATTGTTCCTTCCTATAATCCCCCCTCTCTTAAAACACTAGAAAATTAGTTCTGTGGCCACATCAGTTTTAAAAATGGAAGACTATGACATTTAGTTTGACTTTCCTTCCCCTAGTTCTTCCTGTATGCACTTGCTTCCTCCTTTATGAAATGAGGATAGGTGCATTGCCTCACTGGAGAGCATGCTTTTCCTTGGTTAATATAGCATATTGAATTATCCTGGGGCATGACTGCTTACTGAGAGAAAGCAAAGTGCATCCCCATGAGTTGAGGTTGGTGATATGATTGTGTTGTGGAGAAACAAAACTCCACAGTGTCAGCTGCAACAGTACTGAAGTCAGTGCTCTCTCCACAGCTTTTCCTCTTCAACTTCTACCCCTTTGTGCAAAGGTTTCTGCAGCCCCACCAGAGAGGTAAGCCACCCACTTGCCATGTTACTCTGGTGACCTTGGTGATAGAATAAGCATCCAAAGTCTTTTGTTCTGGAATCATTCAAGACAGAGTCAGGAGTGCAGTGTGTTCTAGAGCTGAGAAAAGGAGAGATGCCCCCTAGGTTCCTTCCTAATGTCTTTCATGGGTTCGTTGTTCTGTTCATCAACTTTAAGAAAGCACTTAAAAAAAAAAAAGTTGTCTTCTCAAAGCGAGTCTTGTTACTGCTCTATTGATTCCATATGCATTCTTAATGAAAAACAGCATAAAAGCAGGAAAGAAGAGATGGTTGTTTTTAATCTTTGACCTTTATCTAAGAAGGAAACTAACCTTTATTGAGCATCTGCTATGGCCCAAGCACTATGCTAAGTGCTTTACATAGATCATCTCATCTAACCCTCACATCAGCGAGAGAGTGAAAGAGACTTTCTGATAAGGTAGCAATTGAGCAGATACCTTCAGAAAGTGAGGGGGTGAGCCATGCAGATATCTGGAGGTTGGGGATTCCAGGTGGAATCAGCAGCAATAGTGTTAAGGCTGGGATTTGCTTGTCGTGTTTGCTGTAGTCCTAAGAGGCAGGGTGATAAACTGACTACAACCTTTCTGATCTCTTATTATTTTCAGAAGTAACAAAGATCCTTCTGTTTGCTGCACAAGCAGCTCATCAACTAGTACCACCAGAGGTGAGAACTCTTAGCTTGACTTCTGGGTCGATAGTAAGGATAGCACCGTTACTGTTGGGTACATCAGGGTCACTTTTTCATGGGACTTAATGTTGTCGTCCTCCCCCATCTCCAGCTTTTTTTTTTTTTTGATTCGGAGTCTCACTCTTGCCCAGGCTGGAGTACAGTGGCGCGCTTATGACCACCGCAGCCTCAACCTGCTGGACTCAGGCGATCCTTCCACCTCAGCCTTCCAAGTAGCTGGAACCAAAGGCCCAGGCTGGTCTTGAACCACTGGGCTCAGGCAATCCTATCACCTCCGCCTCCCAAAGTGCTGGGATTATAGGCATGAGCTACGCGCCTGGCTGTTGTTGTTTTTTTTTAAGTGAGTAAGAAGAGATATTAACTCTTAAGGAGATCTACACAGGAGTTCACTTGTACAGATCATAGAAAGTGAAATTTCTTTTGGACAAGTTTGGGAATTCTGATTTTGTTTAATAACCAAATTTTATGACTAATGTTATGACTAATATGTCAAGCATATCAGTAACTTTATAGAGATTATTTTTCAAAGCTTGAAATTCCTTTCTTTGATTAAAACAGCATTTGATTCTCCTGTGCCAAAGTAGTTTATTTTTTATATTGAAAAATGATGTTAAAGGAGAGTAAAATTTAGTCCAAAGATAGTCAGGAAGAACACTGAACCCCTAAGTGGAGTATTTTTATCTCTGTCTTTCCTGATCTTGATTCCTTCCAACTCCCAAACTGAAGGTGGAAGGTTGTTTTTCTACGGTGAATAATCTCTTGTACTTGCGTCTTCAACTGTTTGAGTAGGTTTAGACATTTTGCCAGCACTCATCTCTTTTTTGTTCCCAATTTAGATCATTCAATCATTGCTCATGACTGTGGCCAACAATTTTGTTACCGACAAGAACTCTGGGGAAGTTATGACAGTAGGGTATGTAGCACCTGGTTGGAGGTAGAAGATATGTCTTTAGTCAACTGTGTTTGCTCAAAGTTACCAAGATGTAAGGTTTCAGCTGACAGTGTTTCCTTTAGAAAATCAGTTTAAAATATACTTCAGCCTTTTGGGGAGGATTGGCAATTTTTTTATTGGTCAGAATTTTGAGGAGGGAGCTAGAGAAAAGATACTTGTCCTTCTAAGCAGCTTTTTGTAGATTTTCTACTAGTTCTTACTCTTTCAAATGACTGTTTGGCAATCTAAGTGTTTTTCTCTTATCTCTCACCCTGGACTCATGTCTTACTCTCTCTCTCAGTCCATTTTGTGCTACTGTAATAGAATGGCACAGATGGGACAATTTATGAAGAAAAGAAATGTGTTTGGTTTGTGGTTCTGGAGGTTGGGAAGTCCAAGGGCATGGTGCTGGCATCTGCTTATCATCTGGTGAGAGCCTCCTTGCCGTGTCATTGGCAGAAGGCAGAAGGAAAGGACCAAGAGTGCAAGAGTGACAAGAGGGCTGGACTCGCTTTTACAGTAACCCCCTCATGATAATGAACCTACTCCCAAGATACTAACATCAAGCCTAATCACCTCTTAATAGTCCCACTTCTTAATACTGTTGCAATGGCAATTAAATTTCAACAAAAGTTTTGGAGGGGACATTCAAGCCATAGCATTCTGGAACAAATGATTTATTATTGAATCACTTTTATTCTAGGGCAGTTCGGTGACCCTTTTGATTAATTAAAAAAACACTTAGTGACTGTAAGCACTGGTTTAAGGATTGTCTGACTTGTCCTGATAAATAAGTGACATTCTGAACAGTTGCTTTTTATCTCCCTTGGAAAATATTGCTGGGATAACAGCCCTTCAGACCTTTAGCCTTTCTTACTGACCTAGTCCCTTCTCCCATTAGAGTTGGTGAACAAGTGCTGCTATGATGTAGTGTGCTAGACACTGTTCCTTAATCATGTGTAGAAGAAATGGCAGTATCCCCAAGGCCACATGCCTCTCATTCTCTGCCAGGCTGCGGTTTTAAAGCCCTGAGCCATTTAAGATGTAATTTGTATTCCTTTTGATTTAATTTTTTAAAGAAACTTTGTTAGATTGAACCACATAAAACTACTCTTTTGGCTTTTTAAAATTCATTTTCCCTTTTCTAGAATCAATGCTATAAAAGAGATAACAGCTCGATGTCCTCTAGCTATGACTGAAGAACTTCTTCAAGACCTGGCTCAGTATAAAACACATAAAGATAAGAGTAAGTTGCATATCACTCTCTGTAGACTAAAGAGTGCAGTGTGACTCATTTTTTACCTCATTCTACTCTTTGCTCCAGAATTTCTAATTAAAGATATTATTTTACAGATGTAATGATGTCTGCTAGAACTTTGATTCAACTCTTCCGAACACTGAATCCTCAGATGCTGCAGAAGAAATTCCGAGTAGGTGAAGCATGTGTGTGTTGGCCTAAAGGTTATGGTCTCAGAAGGCGATAGTAATTTCCTACAACCTGAATTTCAATATTTGTGATGCTTTCCATTATGAGTAGTAATGATGTGCGCAGTTACATTCTTAAAGCTTGGAACACAATTGACTAAATGCCTTGACTCTAAATATTTTGTAGTTGGCATATATTCTTTGGTGATAACTGAGTCTTAAGGACCTATCAGGCCATTTCCACTTGAAGGCTATTGACATCATTAACAAATTGGAATCGCAAAAGTCAGTCAATAGGTAATGCCAGTATTGAACAGGAGGAATACATGTATGTAACAGAAAGAGAGATGATATTTTCAAGACTTAAAACAGTGGAGCGATTATTTTTTAATAACTGCCAGTTTCTTGATCTGGATCAGAAGACAGTGAGAAAATAGTGGATAGATTGCTGGCTGGGGATTGGCTTTAATCACTAGACTGTTTTTGTCATTTGATTACCTCCATTTTTTGTGGTGTCCCTTCTAAATTCATAATCCTGGAGAATACCTTCCATGATCAGTATTTTATGATCTAAGCACCTTCTTATGAACAATTTCTCCTCCTCTAGGGTAAACCCACAGAGGCCTCCATAGAAGCAAGAATACAGGAATATGGAGAATTAGATGCTAAAGATTACATTCCAGGAGCAGAAGTTTTAGAAGTTGAGAAAGAAGAGAATGCTGAAAATGATGAAGGTTCATTTTTATTTCATCCTTATTCCACGCACAATCACTCCTGCGATATCTGTATTGACGTTTAGATCTTTATGCCTTGTGGACACTTGTCCAGCAGATAACCTGCTGAGCAGTGGCTGTGTGCCAGGCACTGTGATAAGCACTGGCAGTCAGTCAAGCATGACTCCTGCTCCTAGGGAGCTTATGGTCTTTGCTAAGAGTTGCCCTTTCATGTCCTTCAGGGCAGCTGCCCCATCCAAAGGCATGCTGTTCGGTACTTGAGAAAGATGATGATTTTGTGTTTATTGCCTAGAGAAAATTACAAGGATTCATCTTTGCAGTAATCCTCCAAGCCCTCCTTATTAAACTTGTTGAATATTTGAGGAGTTCCTTGCTGACTTCCAGATTCTCTCTTCTTGTCATTCCCTCATTCATTGCTTCAGCAAAGTTTTTCTAAGCACTAACTGTGACCTGGTCACTATGGATGCAAAGATGAATGATACTGTTGCTGCTCTTTAGAGACTTTCATAAAAAGCTGAGCAATGAAGTGTCAACACAATTTATAACTGGAAGAGGGATATAAGGGCAGGAGAGTAGCCAGTTTTGCTCAGAAGTTTTTTTTTAAAAAAGGCTCTGGGCCAGGCGCAGTGGCTCACACCTGTAGTCCCAGCACTTTGGGAGGTGGAGGCAGGAGGATTGCCTGAGCCCAAGGGTTCGAGACCAGCCTGGACAACTTGGCAAGACGTCGTCTCTACAATAAACAAAAAAACTAGCCAGGCATAGTGGCATGTGCCTGTAGTTCCACCTACTTGGAAGGCTGAGGTGGAAGTATTGCATGAGCCCAGCAGGTCAGGGCTGCAGTGGCCATGAGCATGCCACTGCACTCCAGCCTGGGTGACAGTGAGACTCCAACTTCCAAAAAAAGGGAGGAGGGGGTTCTGGAAAGATGGTGACTGATGAGCCAGGAGTTTTTGGCAAGAAATGCTAGATTAGTGATGACTTTCCAGGTGTGACAGAATCCTGAAGGATTTAGACATAAGACATAGCAAGATAGGAGACTAGAAGCAGAGTTGGAGCCCGTATCATGAGTAGTTGTATGTATTCCAGCCCAAGGAGCCAGACATCATCTCGTGGATCATAGGAGCCATGGAAAGATTGCAGCTGTCTATGCTTTAGTAAGCTGTGCTTTCACAGCCAGAATCTTCTACCTCAGTTCTCTAAGTAACTAACTAATTTCTCATACATGTAATAAATATGCTGGAACGAGTTTGTCAGATGCTTTCTGTGTGGCCAAGATAAATGTGCAAGTGTGGTTGTGACAGACACAGCTGGTTTGGTGGAAAGAGCATGAGCTCTAGAGTCAGCCATGATTTTCATGATTTCATATATGCTGCATTTTCTAGCGGTGTGGCTTGGTGTCATTACTTAACTCTGAGAGTCTGTTCCTCATCTGTGGTGTCATGAGGGTTAGAATGCTTATAAGGTTTTGGTTCGTGGTAGATACTTGCTTAGTGCTTATTTCCTATACCTTTAATTAGCCGAGTTGATGTGGCTTATTTAACAGTAGTGCTCAGTTCTTGGTCGGTAGGGTATCTATTTGAGGTTTGTTATCTTACTTTTCCACTTGATTTCTGCTTGATTTTTCTCAACTCGCTGTGAGTGCTCGACGAACATGGCAGTAATAATCATGTGCTTTTTTTCACACAGATGGATGGGAAACTACCAGTATCAGTGAGGAAGATGCTGGTGGCGAATGGATTGATGTGCACCATTCTTCTGACGAAGAGCAGCAAGAAATCGTAAGTCTTAAAAATTCCAGCCAGGTGTAGTTGCTCATGCCTGTCATCCCAACACTTTGGGAGGTGAGGGCCAGGAGGATTGCTTGAGCCCAGAAGTTTGAGACCAGCCTGGACAGCATAGCAAAACCCCTTGTCTCTACAAAAAAGTTTTTAAAACATTAGGTGGGTGTGGTACATGCCTGTACTCTCAGCTACTCAGGAGGCCAACATAAGAGGATAGCTTGAGCTTAGGAGTCAGAGGCTACAGTGAGCCAAGATCTTGCTACTACTGCATTCCATCCTGGGCAATAGAGCGACACTGACTCAAAAAGAAAAAAGAAAAGTTCCTCTTACAAGCGAGTTGCTGTGATGTTTAGTAAGACATAATTTATGCTGGGCCTTGTTGGAGACTAATACCTGGAAGTCTGCAATCTCTTGAGGTAATAGTCATTTAAGCCTTTGCTTGTGTGATTTCAAGTCCAAGAAGCTGGACAACATGCCCATGGAGGAGCGGCAAGCCAAAGCTGCAGCCGTCAGCACTAGTCGGGTTTTAACTCAGGAAGACTTCCAGAAAATCCGCATAGCCCAGATGAAGAAAGAACTTGATGCTGCCCCTGGGAAATCCCAAAAGAGGAAATATGTTGAAATCGACAGCGATGAGGAACCCAGGTAAAATGGCACATCCACCAGCTCTCAGTCAGCTCACGTGGCAGTGAGAGCAGAGGAGAAGGAATCTACTTGTGTTTCTCTTTTTTTTTCTTCTTCTTCACCCCAGGGGCGAATTGCTTTCTCTTCGGAATATTGAGCACCTTCATAAAAAGCCAAAGTCTGACAAGGAGACAAGACTAGCAACTGCAATGGTGAGTAAGGCATGCTGTTCCTAGTTCTTTAAACAGTAAACATATAAAATAAAATGTAGGCTGGGCACAGTGGCTCAGCTCACATCTGTAATCCCAGCACTTTAGGAGGCCAAGGAGGGAGGATTGCCCGAGGCCAGGAGTTTGAGGTCAGCCTGGGCAACTTAGTGAGACCCTATTACCCCAAAAAATTTCTAAATTAGCCAGGCATGGTGGCGCGTGCCTGTAGTCCCAGCTACTTGGGAGGCTGAGGTTGGAAAATCACTTGAGCCCAGGAGTTTGAGTTTGCAGTGAGCCAAGATACTGCCACTGCACTCCAGCCTGGGTGACAGAGTCAGATTGTCTCAAAATAGATTATTGTATATCTCCCAGAACTTGTATAGCCACAGAATGGCTGTTGTTTTAATGTTTTAAAGAAAGGTGTAAATAACATGGAATAAAATGCACAGATATTAGGTGTTCGGTTGATGAGTTTGACAACTGTATAGAGCCATGTATCCACTACCCAAAACAAGATACAGAGCACGAAAGGTGATGTTAGATACCACCCCATATCCCCCCTCACCCTCTGCTTCTGTTTGTGCTGAAGCCTGTTTAGGTAAGTTCAGGAACCCCTGTCCTTTCTCCTCTACCCCTTTGCCTGCATAGTCCCTTCTTCCTGAAATGCTCTATCCTCTGCTCCTTTTCCTCACCGTGATTCCTGCATCCTGCAGAACAGCCTCCTGTCTCCCTTTCTGGGCAAGCTCCTCTGACCTCAGCAGGCTGAGTATGACTTGACTTCCCCAGAGCACCCCTCACTTCATTAGAAACTCCATGCCCATTCCCTGGGCCTCCAAGTAGAGCTCCTCACATAGAGGAGACGTTTATGTTGATGGGATGGCTCCAGAAGTGTGTTACTTAAGAAGAAATATAAAACTTTTTGTGCTAACAGGCTGGGAAGACAGACCGAAAAGAATTTGTGAGGAAGAAAACCAAAATAAATCCATTTTCCAGTTCCACAAATAAAGAGAAGAAAAAACAGAAGAACTTTATGATGATGCGGTATAGCCAGAACGTCCGGTCCAAAAATAAGCGTTCCTTCCGGGAAAAGCAGGTGAGCTCCACTCGAGCCCAGTGGCAGGAGAAGCACTGTGAGAATGCTTTATGTTGGAGACAGAGGCGCTTTCTCCAGCCCATGTGTCACTGTGTGTGTCTTGGGGTGAGTAGAGCACTATTAGGGGGCACGAAGAGGTGGGACATCGTCAGATCATGTGAACCCCAGACCTGGCTTAGCTGAGACTCAGTGTGGGCCCAGAGGGGAGCACATTTTCACCTTTGTAAGTAAAGAGGTACAGTCTAGATCATCTCTGAGTTCCATTCTGTGCCACAGTTTCTCTAGCATTTCATCTGTGAAATATGGTATCAAAATTAATTGAGTATTTCTTCGTGCCTTTTTTAAAAGCAGTAATTTTGTGTGGTCCTGTCTCAGAAGCAGTTTCAGGAATGCAATGCAAAAGGAACAGTTCTTTTGTTAGCATGATCCTTCCTATACATGCCCTTTTGCAACACTTTTATGCTTACAGGCCTTTGAGATTTCACTTCATCTATTTATGGCCTTTTTGAACGGCAATCCTGTGCTTTTTGAGTTGCTTGCTTATTTCAGTAATTCACCATAGTGAAGCAGATTGACGCTTCTGTATTTTTCTCTCCTGGAAGTGTACCAGAGTGTATCTAAATGTCATTCTGAAGAATCTCTAGGAAGTTAGCCCTGAACTAAATAGTCCCACATTCTGAGCCAGTGTTCCTAAATAGTTAACCAAGCGTGAGTCTGCCATGGTAATCCCCAATTTGCAGCAACTTAACACATTTTCAGAAAGCTTAGGAAATATGTAATGAATGAATGTAATGACCAGCCCTCCAGGCGTTGCTGTGTCTGTGTGGGTTCCAACTCGGTTTAGTTAACTAAATTAAAGTACCATTTAAACTCTCCTACTACTTACTAATGTAATCTTTATTTTCTAAACTGTGTTCAGCAACATCATGTAAATAATAATTTTGGCTGGGCACAGTGGCTCACGCCTATAATCCTAGCACTTTGGGAGACAGAGGTAAGAGGATTGTTTGAGGCCATGGGTTCCAGACCAACCTGGGCAACTTGGCAAGACCTCATCTCTACAATAAATAAAAAAAATTTGCTGGACGTCAGGGCACACGCCTGTATTTCCAGCTACTTGGAAGGCTGAGGCAGAAGGAGCACCTGAGCCCAGCAGGTGAAGGCTGCAGTGGCCATGAGCATGCCACTGCACTCCAGCCTGGGCAACAGAGTGAGACTTCAACTCAAATAATAACAACAATAATAATATTGGCCAGGCACAGGAACACAACACCTATAATACCAGCACTTTGGTTGACCAAGGCAGGAGGACCACTTGAGTCTAGTTCAAAAGCAGCCTGGGAAACAGTGAGACCCCATCTCTCCTCAAAAAAATTAAAATGAAAATATTCTTATTTCCCAGTGGGGGTAAAAATTTAGCTGGGCATGGTGGCATGTGCCATTTGAGATTTTAAGTACTCTAAATTTTGCCACATCCTCCTAAACTTAGAGTTGAGTTGACTTACATCCATTAGCCAACCCTTCACTGGCCCTTAGTACCATTACAGCATCAAGGAAGTAGCACTCACCTGGTCGGTCGTCCTGGCTTGCTGCAGTTGCTGGAAGGGCGTTCCCCACTCCACTTTTCTGTATTTTAGCATTCCTTTTTTGGCGTGATGGAGAAGCTTTGCTGTATTCCTTGTCAAGAGCTCTGAGTCACAAAACATCTCTCAAAGATTGCAGTTTGGCCAGGCACAGTGGCTCAAAGCCTGTAATCCCAGTACTTTGGGAGGCTGAGGCAAGAGGATTGCCAGAGTCCAGGGGTTCGAGACCAGCCTGGGCAACTTGGTGAGACGTCATCTCTACAATAAATCAAAAAATTAGCCGGGCATGATAGCACGTGCCTGTAGTTCCAGTTACTTGGAAGGCTAGGGCAGAAGGATTGCCTGAGCCCAGCAGATCAGCGCTGGGGTGGCTGTGAGCATGCCACTGTACTCCAGCCTGGGCAACAGAGTGAGATTCTGACTCAAAAAAAAAGAAGATTGCAGTTTTTTTTGTTGTTTGTTTTTTTTTTTGAGTTGGAGACTCACTCTGTCGCCCAGACTGGAGTGCAGTGGCCGCTCCCGGCCACCGCAGCCTCGACCTGCTGGGCTCCGGCGATCCTTCCGCCTCAGCCTTCCAAG
>CAUYQG010125860.1:0-14209 GCA_963574415.1 Tarsius wallacei | reverse complement strand
GGGGGATGGTGGGGGCAGGATTGGCAGCAGTGGAAAACTGCCAGGGGAGGGGGAGTACTTACATAATCAACATTTGTATACCTAACCCTGAACTGTACCCCACATATTTAAAATAAAAATGTTTTTTTAAAAAAAAGAAATGCTATGAGAAAGTGTGTATAAATTTACTTTCATGTCTATGACATTAAAATTAATTGTAGCGTCTAGGGGAGGGTTGACCCTATGGTTTTTGGAGTCCAAAAAGAGTTGAGTTTGAACTTAAGTTCTGCTGATGACTTGCTGTGTGGTCTCTCTGAGCTTCACTTTCTACATATATAAAATGAAGATGAATTAACTGCATTATAATGATTCCCTACAAGGAGCAATGAGAGAGAGGAATAGGCTGAAAAGGCAATAAAAAAATACATAAGATAAGAGAAATATTCTGTAGACCAGTAATAATAACATGTACTACATTTAATTAAGTCAACCCTCTGCACCTGAAATAAAATAAGTGGAAAATATGCAAATATACAAATATAAAATAAGTAAAGATTTCATGGAATATCAGGGTGTTAGTGAAACGATGTATTATAGCTCAAGCTGCTGTAATGAAATGCCATAGAATGGATGACTTCAATAACAGACATTTATTTCTCACAGGTGTAGAGACTAGGAAGTCCAAGATCAAGGTGCCAGAAGATTTGGTTCTTGCTAAGGACCCTCTTACTGACTTACAGACAGTCACCATTTTGTTGTGTGCTCATATGACCTCTTTTGGTTATATATAGGAAGATCTCTCCACCATCCTCTTCTTTTAGGGTTATGGAGTAATGGAGATCCCACCCTCATGAGTTAATCAAACTTAATTACATCCAATTGGCCTCACCTCCAAATACTATCATGTTGGGGGTTCAAGCTTCAACAAATGAATGGGGGGATGATAATACACTCAGCCCACAACAAAGCAGATATGGTTATAATGCCATTTATTTTTATGATTGTATATTCTGGAAACCATCTGGCCCTTTTTTCTTAATAGGCCACTGAGGGGTCATGGTCGACTTTATCAATCAGCCATTAGAGTACGATAAGCAGAAAACACCAAAAAGGTAGGATATTAGCATAAAAAGCAAGCAAAATGAATATGAAGGGGGAAAGAGAAGTAGTATTCATTTCAAATGCAATGCAACATGGTATTTGACACACGTGAGAAGAAATCAAGAGGGAGGCTATCTTAGGGTCCATGTTTTAAGACTCTGAGATCATGGCACTGTATGCCTCCTGGTTTATCTCACAAACCACAATCATTAATGCTCTCCTGTAGTTACTTCTGAAAGCACAGATAAAGAGAAATACATACCACATAAGTAAATGAATCATTGCCTTCTTTTTTATGAAACCAATGTCACAAGCATCTGTTATGCTTGTGAATTCAAGAGTCTGGTTTTATTACACTTGTTGTCACTCTTTTTAAATACTATTTATTTTCTTTTATTTCTAGTTTTCTGAGAATAATAATTTAGCTGGTATTATCAGTCAGGACTTTGGCTGGAAATAATGGTACACTCAAATTAGTAAAATTTTTAAAGATTTAATAAAGTGACTAAATACACATGTGTAGAAACTACAAAAGATAGTGTGGTACTCTGAGGTTACAAACAGGGAAATATTAAAATCATTATGTCTAAAAACATGGAAAAATGATGAAGTTATCATAATTTAGGAAGAAAGTATTGAGTTGACCAAGTCATCTTGGGGTAGAGTGACATTTAGTTGAGGAACATAGATATTCTCAGGCATCTCACCAAAGGGTTTTGGCTTGCCTCACCCTCTCCCTTCCCTTCAATGTTATCATTGGCCTGAGGGCAAAGGAGCTGTTGATACAGGCTATACAGATTAACCTCTTAAGCAGAAAGCCACAAGGAAAATAGTGGAAAATAGACATGAAGGACAAAAAACTTCATGTTGTCTGTCTTGCTAATTGAACTCAGCCAATGAGATGCCATAATTTTAAAAAATAAAATAAATTGTTTGCCAAAGTGATACATGCTCATGGTTAAACAATCAAATACAAAGGGGCTTATAATAAAAAGCAACAGTCTAACCTTCCCATCTCTAAGACTGGTCCCTGAATGTACCACTTTAAACCACTTAGACGTTGGCTTTTCCAATATTTAAATAATGTGAGAATTTTGAATCGTATTCTCATAATCTTATTTCTTGGTTTATGAACTATAAAAATTACCTATAGACTTTCTGTTATAAGAGATGAAGATTTAACTCACTTAAGCCAATACTCCTTCATTTGCCCCTCCCTATTATTGTTATTTTTATCTCTAAACACTAACATTATATATTTATCAGAATATTGATTTGCTCAGGATACTATTTATTATAAATAAAACTTATTTTATTTGTTGAGATAATTGAGTAAGAAAATATATCTTCTGAAAATATCTATGAAAGTTTTCAAAACTCTCCGTGAGCAAACTTGTCTGTTTTATAACAATCAGATGCATTGATACATAATTTACATGCAACAAAATTAACATTTTTTGGTATACAGTTGTATGAGTTCTGACAAATCAAGTTTTTTGTGTCTAGTTTATTCACTTGGCACAATGCTTTTAAAAGACTCTATGCTATTGAATATATCACTAGCACAGCTCTTATTAACCTTGTATAAATGCACCACAATTTTTGTTTCAGCAGTTGACCATGCTAATTTTTTTTTTTTTTTTTTGCTTCAAGAGAGGAAAAAAAGTTGTTCCTGATATAAATGTGTAACACAATATGTATCTCCAAGTAACAGTTACTTTTTTTTTTTCATGATACTTTTTTAGGTGTTTTCAAGTTATCTTCATTAATATATATATTTAAAATAATAACATTGTTTATAATGTTTTCAAGAAAGAGAACATAGTTTTCAAAATTTCATTAAGAGAACAAACTGTACAAACTTCAGCACAACCCATGGAATAAAAATGCAAAGTCTAAAGGTTTTAAAAGTAGAGACTTTTTTTTAAAAGTAATAAAAAACAATTGTACAAAACTTTAATATAATTCATTTGATAAAAATGTGTCAAATCACAATTTAATTACAATTATTTTTCAAAAATAATTGAGTGTTAACTTAATATGTCTTGCTTTATAATATGCAAATTGTATTTTTCATTAATCATTTCATCTAACCATAATGACAGACGTCAATACAATGTTTTCACAAACAGAAAATTATGGCATTTTTATATTTTAATTTATCAATAATGATAATAAAAAACAGAGATCTAATTTTCAACACTACTATCTAGAAAGCTAAACTTTAACTTTCTGTGAGAAAGAGAAAAATATAATACCTGAAAACAATTTAAGGAAAATGACATGATGAGCAACACTCTGGATGGATTTTCTTAATAGTTCACAAATAAGAGAAATATCATTTATTTTATTCAATATTACTAAAATATACAAGAAAGGAAATAGCTTTACGTAGACACTATAAAAGCATTTTATGCATTGTAATATAATATATCATTTGGAATAAATTTTTATTTGTATGCCAGGATCAAAAGAAAATGATAAACAGTAATAAATCAAGCAGGAGTGTATGCCACACAATGTTTCCTCTAGAACTCTTGAAAGTCTGGAAGGACAGTTCTGGGAATTAGATGAAAAATAATTTGGTCCAATATAAAAATGAAATAAACAGCTTGCTAATTAATTATGAAGTCAATGCATATCTATGGGCAGACAGCAACAGCAAAGTTTTTTTTTAAGATAGAAAAAGTAACCATTTTAACACTCTCTCTGCATTCTTTCTCATTTCAAATCTCGTACTGAGGTCACTCTATTTCTAATAATGTATTATGTTGTTAAGTAACAAATGCATATTCTACTTCATCAGAAAATTCTGACAGCCAGTTTCAGGTGATATTCAACTCAAGGCACAGAGTGTCTTTTTCAGGTCTCCGAAGACTTAGCTTTTATTTCGTTGAGCTAACATAGATAATAAAATAGTGTTTGGAAAGTTGAGCCAGACATCATAAAAATACAGTTTCCCCAGAACAAAAGAGGTTTATATATTTACAGACTTCATAATAAAGAAAAGCCATATGTGAAGCAATAATGCCAAAGAAACTTATGATGAGAGAGAAAGAAATATGAAAGTTAGTTGGCACAAAGCAAGAAACATAAGAGAAAAAGTTTTACTCTTTTATTCATTGCTGTACCCCAAAAGAAAGGATATATAAAATCTTTGTAAACACATGGATATATAATATCTACATGCATTCATGAGTTTATTCTAAGTCCTATTAATAAAAAAGGGATCCTAGATATTTATTAATTATGGTAAGGAAGAATATGAGGGAATATAAGAAAAACTGTAGAGAAATATAAAGAGAAACTTCATTCCTGTTCCATCTTCATTCAAGTCAAAAATGTGATAAGTGTTGAAAAAGAGTAAAGAATACTATGGTTGTTTCGTTCATTGGTTTTTGGTGTAACTTGATAAAATCAAAATATCAGCTCCTCCCCTATTGAATCAGTTTATGTTTCTAAGAGAAACTCTCTTTTTGTGGCCACAGACGGTATTTTGACCCAAATCTTCCTTAAAAATACTCCTTTGATGTTGTACATGGGCTAACTGGTAACATTACCACAGATTACACAAGGCCACAAGAGATTAAATATTATTCCTTAAGTAATAACTTGAACAGGCAGACAGGATTTTGCCAAGGATTCATCTCCGGGGCAAAAGCAGACACATCATGCATTCATCAATGGGTCAGAGACATTGCCCAAAAAGTGTTCAAGGTGGTCTCAGAATCTGGGTCTTAGGTTTTGTGCAGTAAAAAAAATCTTCACAGAAACTAGGCTTGTTGAGATAGTTGCTCTGTCATTCCCCAGAGGACTTGTGCTGCATTCTAAACTAGGACTCTCTGGGTATAATTATTCATCCAAATATATTCATATGGTGCACAGGGCAAGAAATTGGAGATACAATAAGAAAGAGGACAGACAAGTTTCATTTTCTCTTGGAGCTCACATAAATAAATGTCAGAAGTGATAAAATCTATTAAGAAAATAAAATATGTTATAATGAGTGGCTTTCTGCTTGAAGAGGAAGTGGAATTACTTAAATAGTCAAAGAAGTATGACATTTGAACTAGAACCTGAACAATGAATGAGAAAGCATCAGCCAGGAGAACTGAGAAGGACGTTTCAAGCAGAGGAAAGAGCAAGTAAATCTTTGGCGTGTGACTTAACCTCTTAGGACTGCATTTCTCAGACTATATAAAAAGATAAGAAACAATGCTTGTCATATAGAGTTATCATAAAGACTTTGAAAAAATCAACCTAGTACACACTGACTATGACTATTACCTGAGCTGCCATCTCCTTCCCTCTGATGGGAAACTCCCATCCTCCCTAATACTCACTCGAAGAGTCAATATTACATACCTTACTAACAATGGGTGTGTGATATCAATATTTTTTAAGAAAAGGCAAAATTTTAAGAGAAAGATGATTAGAAGATATTTTATAAGGAAATGTTTTGTATTTTAAAATAAAACAAAACAGGGTTGTTGAGCCTACAAAGTTGAGGTAAGTATCCTGAGCAAGCATCTTATAAAGGAACACATGAACGAAGAGCTTCAGATAGAGAGGATACTGGCTCCAGAATATCAGAATATTATCTGCCTCAAGAAAGTTTCTTTTTATAGTTTCCCTCCTATTCTTGTTTACCATGATTTATAAATACCCAGAATCTCCTTTTCACTAAGAGAACTTATAATGAACCCAAAACTGCATCTAGCTCAGTTCTTCCCAAAGTGATTGCCATGCAATATTATCAGGTAAAAAAAAAGTCAGACCACTTTTCTCTCTCTATTTTTTAACCTTCTTCATAAAATTGGTATCCTTTTTTTTTTTTTTTTACCTATATGGGAACTTCCCATACTCTTTTATCAAATGACATGCTACAGAGTGACAAGATAGCACAAAGAGGAAAAGGAAGAGCACAGGGAAGGTAAAGAGTCGCTTCCATTCAGACTTTCTCAAACTTTCTGGTCTCCTCTTCCTCTGACACACAGTCTAGATTGGACTAAAACTACTGAGATCCAAACAGGAAATTTCATACACCAACACAAAGCAGAGGAGGTAATTTACTCGTCCAGCAAGGAAGCAAAGATAGAAGATAAAACACAATAGCGGAAAGGGCAAGGAAGTCAGGTATTAGAATTCAGAATGCCTTAATAAAGAACTTGAACAATCAAGTAGGATCCAAAAAAAAAATTGTAGACTAATTACCAAGCAAATTGCCAAAAAATACATTTTCCCCTAAAAAAAGTGAGCCACTAGCATGATTATTTAGGCCTTGAAATAGAAAATGGAACTAAGTATCTTAAAATAACAGTGAATAAAACGTGGATTTTGGAAGTACTAAATGAAAAATTAATTTGCCTTTGACTGAATCTATGTTTTTAAAATTGTATACTTACATAGAGATGACAAACGTTTGAGGAGATTTTGTTTTCTTCAGTAAGATGCATATTAACTCCTATAAAAGAAACAAAAATATATGATATTCTTATAAAACATTAGCTAATTATTGTTGGTTTGAAAGATATGTTTTTTAAATTCCAGTTAGACTTATTCTGGTTTACTTGCTTGTTGATTTCCAGGAAAAGACAACTCGTGACATTAACAAGAGACAGGCCTCTGTTTCTCAATAACTGTTGGGAAACATCAGTGACTCATTTTGGGAAATAAACAAAAAGATTAAGAAAAAGAAAAGCTATTTCACAACTATAAATATACACTAAAGTTACAGAGCTCTTTCCCTTAGAAACCTATAAAGAAAATTGTAAAAAGAAAAAGAAAATAGTTTTTCAGAAAATAAACATAGAGGAAATCAAAAAGAAAGTTTAGTAACTTTAAAATTGAAAACATTTTGATCTCAAAGAAAGTCAAGAGTATATGGAAATTGTTGCTTGTGTGTATGTGTGTGTTTTGTTTTTTGTGTGTGATTTTTCCCTTTCGTCATCTGACCTCTGTACTGATGTCAGAAAATAGCCAGTAGTATCACTTGCCATAATGATTTAGTCAAAATACTATTACCTGAGACACCCAATTCTTAGCAGTTGCATAATCTTTTTTATATCTCACTAGGTTTACCTCTGCATCAAAAAGTATACACATACCATAGTCTTTTGCACTTAGTGACTAAAAGGTAAAGATCACCCTGACACCAATGATAAATCTTAGGCCAAAAAAATCCTTATTTTGAAATTCTATCATTTTAATTTTGAAATAATGGAAAACCTACTACAGAAAAATTCCAAGTATTGGGAAAATAACCGCTCTCATTATCTAGAGTCCTCAATTGTTAATGTTTTACCACATTTGTTTTATCACCCTCTCATTCTCTTTAAGTACATATGAAGTAGTTTTTTTCTAACATAATGCCCCATCACCTCTAAATACTCCAGTATGTACTCGAAAAACCAGGACACCCTTATCCATTATCACCCTACACCCCTCTCCTTTAGCAAATTAACAGTGATAAAAATACCACTATTCAATTCATATATCCCACTCAAAGTTCACTAAGTTTCCTAACACAATCTCTTTATCCTTTCTGGTTCAGTAAGTCATTCAAGAATATATACTACATTTAGCTGTCACATCTCATTAGACTCCTTCAAGCTCACTTTTCCTTCCCTATTTCCTGTGTCCTTCCAGCCTTAAAAAGCATAGGCCCTTCATGCTGTAGGATTGCCCTCAATGTGTGTGGCTACCTGATGTTTCCACATGACCAGACTCAGGCAATTCATTCTTAGTGTTACATCAGGAGGCACACTATGTCAATGTTCCACTGATTATAATTCTAAAATTGATCATGTGGTAAAGTTGGTGTCTACCAGGTTTCCCCATACTAAGCCCATTTTTGGGTAGGTGTATGAATCAGTAAAGATAAAGAGAAATTTTGGGGAAAGCTGGTGAATTCTAGCGGGGTCTGAGAATGGATGGGAGTGGTGGTATTCTTAATGTTACCAACTGTAAAGCTTTCTCTTTTGTTTTGGTTACTGTCTTGTTGGGAGATATTCCAATTACACTAACGTTTTGTTATCAAACCCCTACCCACCATCCTTTACATCAATTTATGAGTCACATTTGTGGTAACTACATTATGGTTGCCAAACCATTTATTTCACCATTTTTTTCTATATTTTTAGTTGATGTTCTGAGAAAAAGAGCATTAGATTTATACTTTATTCATCAGGTTGCAATATAATATTCTTATTATTTATTTTGATGCTCAACAGTCATAGACTTGATTATTGGGAGCCCCTGTAACTTTGCATCTGTGATATAGTATGAAATATACATCTGGTCTTTGCCCCAGGTTTCTGACACAGAGCTTCTAAAGCCCTTATAATTTCCTGAGTGATAGAGGTAGGGACAAGAGATTATTTTGTTATTCATAAGAAAACTCTTTCAACCATATCTGAGTTTACACTCATGAGATGACTCTTGGTATGCCCAAAAGTAGCTTCAGGATGGGGCCTGGATGCAGGAGGAAGCAACTACATGATTAGAAGGTTGAAACTTTTTGCCCTACTCAGTTGGAGACTGAGTCAATCCCCACTGGCCAATGATTTGATCCATCGTGTCTAGAGAATGGGTCCTCCATAAAACTCATACATGACAGAATTTGAAGAACTTCTGCATTGATAAACACATTAAGGTACTAGGAGGCTACATCCAGAGAGGACATGGAAAATCTGTGCACACCACACACCCCCATGTCTTGCCCTATGAATCTCTTCCATTTGGCTCTTCCTGAGCTGTATATATCTTTATAATAATCTGTAATAGTAAGCAAAGTGCTTTCCTGAGCTCTGTGAGACATTCTAGGAAATTACTGAACCCAGATGTGGGTTGAGGATTGGAAACTCTGACTTTGTAGTCAAGTCAAAGGTATAGGCATGTTGGGCAGCCAGTACTTGCCAATGGCATCTAGAGTGAGGGTAGTCTTATGGTACTGAGCACTTAGACCAATGAAGATTGACAATAAATCTGGGTGGTTAGCATCACAATCAAATTGAATTGCAAAACACCTACTCAGTGTCAGAGTTGAAGAACTGGTTGTTACTGTGGAAAAAACCCCACGCATTTGATGTGAGAAATGTTGTGAGTAGAAACAGTTCAGAGTATCTATGTGTTTTTGCCATGCTCCATCGTCCTTTAAGCACTTGCTTACTCTCTAAGATAACAACTTGCTACATGTTCACCTTAACTCTTTCATGTTATGTACTCACCAACCCCAGCTCTACAATCAGCCATTTCTCTAAAGAACTTGCTTCCTTTTAGTATAAATTAGTTTCTAGAAACTAAAATCTGAGTGTTTGGTATACACATCACTACTGGAATATCTTTGCTCATAATCCCCCATAGCAAATAGAGTTTTGAAGTATATGTAACTATAGATATATATGTATATATACTTTTATATATAATCTATTTATAAAGATATATTAATATAGAATCTGTAGTCACATATATAGATATTTTTGAAATATAATTACACATAATCATGTGTCTACACCTATAACTCTTTCAATATTTATCTATGTATACATAGTCTTGCAAGTCTGAGCTTTATGAGTTTAGAAGTCCTGGTTCTTAAATGGGACACTGGGCACAGCTAGAGTTCCACTGAACCTTAAGTTATAGCTGCTTCCCTTGCACTTTGGACTCTTTGTGCCAAGGGACTTTTGGGCAAGAATAGGAGTCACCATGCTGTCAGGGATAATTGACTCTGATTATCAGTAAAAGGTAGAGTCTCTGTTATCCAAGGGGGAATGGGAGTAAACTTTTTGGCATCAGTGTGAACCATCTGTGCAACTCTTAGCACTCCTTTGCTCAATTTTAAAGTTAAATGGAAAAGTTCAGGAGGCAGAGAAACTCATGACAAGGACTCAGAGCTCTCAGTAATGAGGGTCTAGACTCAAGTCTGTCACCTAGAATAGCAAGATTCTGACTGAGAGTGAAGGGAATCTAGAATAAAAGGTAAAGAGAGAGATGATAAATATCTGAGATCGGCTGCAGTTGTGGGGAGTATAGTTCAAGTGACTAACCTCCCTTTTAGATGCTTCCCCTAGGAAAAGATGCCCACCAGAATCCTGGAGTAGCTGCTCAGAGAACTTATATGAAGAAGTATATAAACTATAATGGATCCTAAGTTATGCCACATGGACTCCTACATTTGTGAGTACTGCCTGCTATCAGACCCAAACTGCTAGTTCTCAGAAATTGCCAATGGCTGACAAAACTGTTTTGTCCAAGGTCATGACCCTTATAGGGACAGCTTGTATCCAGTGAGAGACAATGGAGGAATATAATGGTTCAGTTCTCTCTCCCAAGCTATGGATAACTCCAAAGGTACACTCCAGTTTCAGAACTTTCTGTGGAACTGGCTGAGTCATTGGTGACTGCCCATTTTCTCCCTTTGTTTCTGCTTTTCTCCCATTCTCACAGCTGTTAATCCTGAGAGCACTCCCTTACGTACATCCAGCACCTCAGGGGTCTACATTCTGAGAAATCCAACACGCAACGGTTAGTTTATACATTTTTAAAAATCAATTTATATTATTCACAAAGTACTCCTCACCCACCCCCAACTGCTTCCCAAGGGATCCTGTCCTTTAGTGTATCCTGTTATAGGAAGGATTTTACTAGTGGGAGTAGTTACTTCCCTCATGAATTTTGTTTTTCTATGGTCTGATGTCCTGGAAGGATGGTGCCGGTTGGAGAAAGAACAGGCAGAAGCAAAGAGTAATTTAAGACTGAGGATAGGAGAGAGTACTGTAGTTCTTCAAAGCAACAAAAACCCTGAGTTCACTCTCATATAGTATCTAGGGAAGTAGAAGGTAGGGTCCATGTAATAAACAAATCTCAAGTTATTAAATATAATGGTTCTGACTTTTAGCAGAACTTTTTAGGAGAATGGTGAGAGTTATATGCTAAGCATCTAAATTTCCAGTCACCATATATTTCAAAGCCTCAAGTATATACAAGAAAACACAAAGTTATACGACATCAAGGCTTCATTTAAGCTTGGTCTTTGAGAGTCCTGTGAGTTATTAGTATGGGTGGAAGAGCAGACAAAGGAGCCTACTTAGTGCTTTCAAGCTATGTAAGGAGGTGCTTTCAAACTACATAAGGAGGTGCTTTCAAGCTAAGATAGAATTTTCTACCTGTCAAGTGGGATAGATGTTTGGGGCATATTGAATTTGATTGAAAAGCAATAAATATGACATTCTCCTAAACCTACTCCACTCTCAGCCAGTCACATGAAGGTATTAGAAATGGTAAGGAAATGACAATAATTGTCTAATTAATAATCGTTAATAATTGAACGTAATATCAATTATATCATATATATAATTCTTTGAATTTTCTTGGCACTCATATATAATATAGTAATGTACACCATCACTGTTTAAATTTCTCCTGATTAATACTCCAGAATATACTAAATATGCTATAAGAATCAGAAACAAACAAAAAGTACATAGGGAATTGATAACATACATTTTTTTAGGAGATGCAAATGTGCTATTTTCAAAAACTCAGGTTATGGTATAATGCATGAATTTCTATACATATTCTGTGGGATATTTATGTATAATATGTGTTGAAATAGTTGTCCTCTAAAGTCCTTGCCAATTCTGAGATTCTATGACTCTATTTTTATTTTTGGTCCAGAAGTTGAATAGAAAAACAGTTCACCTAATTTGGAATCTATTTTAAGCAAAGAAAGACCAATGTCTAAGAAATACATTAATGCATCTGGTATAAATACAGGAAGATGATAAATTGCCAGTTATAAATGTGTTGCTATATGATTGACAGTAGAGTTGCTTTAGCCTCTAATTTCCTTAAGGTGGACATGGCTATTATGATCCAGCTACAATTTAATTGCAATATTACTACATAGCCTTTCATTCATTATTATCACTGAGTAAATTTCATTTACTCTGGTAGCAGACACAGTTGGCGCCTCACCCACATCCCCTTGGGCCTTCCTATTTCAGCTCAAGCTGGCCTGACTTTTAAATACCAGTTTCTGCATTTCTTTGTTTGAGGACACCTAACTATGGTCCAAGTCTTTATGTATAACAGGCACCTGGGAAATACCTATGTACACTTTCTTGGTTTGGATTCACCAAACCAAATTTTGTGACAGGATCTGAGTGAGAGGTGTTTTTTTTGGGGGGGGGGGTGATGAGTGATTACAGGAAGTAGAGGAAGGCAGGACAGTGAAATAGAAAAGGAATAACATGTAATATAGGATGAGCAGTCAATTTGTGGACAACTGTGGTCAAGTCTTTTGGGAATTATACAAGTAACTATATGGATTAAACACACCTCTGGATTGTCCCTTAAGTGGTTGGAAAACTGTGGTATTTATATACAAACCTCTATCCTTCATATTTGGAGGTCATTTCTTGAGTTAATTCATTTCTGGCCAACCTCCTGTGCTGGGTAAGCAATCTGTTCAATGTCCCCAAGCTGAGAGACTTAGTTGCTTGAGGTAAGAAGCCAACGTCACTGGTGTATAGGGCAGCAGTCCACTAGAGCCACAGATATACTCTAGGGTGGACCAAGGCTACTTGGGTAGAGAAGTGAGATAATCTGCCAAAGGCATATTACTTCTAATCTGACATTTTAAGATGCCTTGATCATGTACTTTACTAATCACAATTTGTTTCTCTTTCCAAAGCAACTCACTGTGTCTTCATGCTGTTGCTTAGAGAAAATGTTAAGTAGTCTTGATTTGGTGATCTCAAAGTTCACGCCTGTGCAATCAAAGGAGAAAGTAGATGAAAATAAGTACCCTATTTGGTGCAGTCAATTCGACTACTTGGAAATTGAAGCCAAGAATTGATATATGGTAGTCTGTTAATTAATCAACATGTTTTTATTCTCATGAAATTCAGTTGGCATAAGTTGTACATAAAACTACATGTGAGATTACTTCATGCTGAGGAAAAGAACATGCAATAAAAATTCCCAAGTTTTGTGCCATTTGGTCCATTGTAATGTGATCAAAAGATACATTTTGGTAAATAGATTTCAATAGCTTTTATGAAAAATTTATAGTCAAAAGCCCTATGATTTAAAATACTACATATTTATAGCATTATGTATCTTCCTCCAGTTTCTACTTAAATTTTATTTTATGAATGATATACAATAAAATTCACCATTTTTAATGTTTTGAGTTTTGAAAAATATATATAGCGATATAACCATTATCAGAATCATGATATAAAATACTTCAAACTCTCTCCAAAAACCTTTACAAACTTTTATAGTTATTTTTATTATTAAATTTGAATTGTACAAATTAATGCATAAATTCATTCTCTTCATTAAATACAATTATAATTGAAACAAATAAGTCCCTTGACTACTATCCTTATCCTAGTCCCTTTTCCTCTTCACAAGGTACTACTGTTCTCAGTCCAGGATATAACCTTCAAGACCTTTATCTACACATGTGCAATTATTCCAGTTTCTATCAGTAACTAATATAAATTTATATATGCATAAAGAGGTTCGCATTGAATCTTGGATATTTGTTATGTTGAAGTCCATGTTTTCACTTTATACATTATTCTGGAATCACTTACCCTGGTTTTAACAGTCTATATTTTAACCATATGTTATGGTTGGGGCATTATATTGAGATTTCAGTTGGAATTTTTTAAAAAAAAATTTCCATTAGCATATGAGCAGTTATTATAATAATCTTGTAAAGAATTTTAAAACAAAGTCTAAGCAATATACAATATATAATAAGGGTATAATTCCTGAAACCCATAATAGGAAAAAATTTCACAATTTACAAAAGACATTGGAAACCATTATATTAATTGCTCATCATTACATAAGAAAGCAACATTTATTACATTTAAAAAGGGCAACAAAAATGTCATTTAAAATCTAATCTTAGCCGGGCTCGGTGGCTCAGCCTGTAATCCCGCGCATTGGGAGGCTGAGGTGAGTGGAATGCCTGAGCCCGCGGGTTCGAGACCCGCCTGGGCAACTTGGTGAGACCTCATCTCTACAATAAATCAAAAAATTAGCCGGGTGTGGTAGCGCACGCCTGTAATTCCAACTACTTGGAAGGCTGAGGCGGAAGGATTGCTGG
>CAUYQG010125859.1:0-11723 GCA_963574415.1 Tarsius wallacei | reverse complement strand
AAATATCTCAGCATCTTCCTAACCAGAGAAGTGAAAGACCTTTACAATGAGAATTACAAAACACTGCTCAAAGAAATCCAAGAAGACACAAACAAATGGAAAAATATACCATGCTCATGGATAGGAAGAATCAACATTGTTAAGATGTTCATCCTACCAAAAGCAATCTACAGATTCAACGCAATACCCATTAAGTTACCCACATCATTCTTCTCAGACCTGGAAACGACAATACAGAAATTCATATGGAAACATAAACGACCATGAATAGCCAAAACAATCCTTAGCAAGAGAAACAAAGCAGGAGGTATCACACTTCCAGACTTACTCTACTATAAAACTACAGTAATCAAAACAGCCTGGTATTGGTATAAAAACAGGCACATAGACCAATGGAACAGGATAGAGATTCCGGAAGCAAAGCCTCAATTCCTCAACCAACTCATCTTTGACAAAGCCTCCAACAACAACCACTGGGGAGAGGAGAACCTATTCAGTAAATGGTGGTGGGAAAACTGTCTGACCACATGCAAAAGATTGAAATAGGACCCCTACCTATCACCATACACAAAAATTAACTTAAAGTCATCAATGACCTAAACGTTAAACCTCAAACTATAAGAATCTTAGAAAATGCAGGAGACAGCCTTATGGAAATTGGAACTGGCAACCAATTCCTATCCAGAACCCTAAAGGCCAATACCTTAAGAAATAAAATAGACAAGTGGGACCTCATCAAATTAATAAGCTTCTGTAAAGCAAAAGAAGCCATCAAGAGAGCATGGAGACAGCCCACAGAATGGAAAAAAATATTTGCGAACTGTATATCTGACAAAGGCCTAATATCTAGGAACTACAAGGAACTCACATGTGCCAAAAGGAAAAAAACAAACAGCCCCATTAAAAAGTGGACAAAAGACATTAATAGACACTTCTCAAAAGAAGATATACAGGCAGCCAGAAGACACATGATAAAGTGCTCAGCCTCACTCATCATCAGAGAAATGCAAATCAAAACCACATTGAGATACCACCGAACTCCCGTAAGAATGGCCACCATTAATAAAACAAACAACAACAGATGCTGGCGAGGATGTGGAGAAAAAGGAACACTTCTACACTGCTGGTGGGAATGCAAACTTGTACAACCTTTCTGGAAAACAGTCTGGAGATTTCTGAAAGAACTAGAAATTGACCTTCCATATGACCCAGCAATTCCCCTATTGGGAATATACCCAGAGGAAGTCAAATTATTTCATAAAGAAGATACCTGCACATGAATGTTTATTGCAGCTCTATTCACAATAGCAAAAACATGGAACCAACCATGTTGCCCATCGAAGCTGAATTGGATAAAAAAATATGCTACATGTACACAATGGAATATTATGCAGCCATAAAGAGCGATAAATATATGGACTTTGCAGCAACCTGGATGGATTTGGAGCCAATCATACTCAATGATTTATCACAGAAACAAAGAACAGAGTCCCATATGTTCTCACTCATAAGAGGACCTTGAACAATTATAATGCAATAAGAAAGCGATTGGCAGTAATGGGAAACTGTTGGTCGGGGTGGAGGAATTGGCAGTTGAGGGAAACTGCTAAGGCAGGGAGGGGCATACCTCATTAACAGGGGTACCTGCATGATCAATGTTTGTATACCTAACCCTGAATTGTATCCCACATCTTTACATTAAAATAAAACTTAAAAAATAAAAAAAAAGGTGATGGTGGAAAGTCCAGCGTGAGGAGGTAACAACAAGAAAAAGATGGGTGATGGTGGCTGAATATCATGGAATACTTGCATGCAGAAATGTGGCATATAAAGAAAGTTTTTAGAAAGTTGGAAGATAGTTCCTGAGACTTGAACAGATTCACTGCAAGAAGGAGTTGGCATCTGGTTCCACAGATCAGTGTATCTAAAATTGGTGAAAGGAGACTAGGGTAGCAGCTCTAAACTGCTGAACATACCTTCCATCCATTGTGCTTCACTCTCAGTAGTGCAAACATCTCATTGTCCGTGTCCTTCTTTATCCTAAACCAAGTCAGTTGTTTTATTGATTGACATGTGTATAAGTCTTATCGTTAGTGTATAAACCGACAAACTACTCTCCCTGTAAATTCACTTTAGAATATTTTTAATAGATGTATGCTTCCAAAGACAAGTATAGGAGAATTTTCACTTCAGTTTGATTTTCAAAACTCATCAATGAGGAAATGGTTACATAATTGCTGTATAGCTTGGTATATCCAATGAATGAAAGTGTAAGATATATTGCTAAGGGTAAAAAAAAGGCCAGACAGATGCAAAATATCTTGTAACACGTTTTCACTTACATCAAGCAAAGGAATAAACTCACCTTTATATGTGGTGGGGACACAGATTTACAAATACACACAGGTGTCCAAAGAAAAATGTATCTTATTTGCTTCTAATCTAATCTTCCTCTTGATCTTTCACCCTAATAAATTATAGGGAGAAGCTTTACCTTACTAATTAACGATATCTCATGCATACAGAAATATTTTGTTTTAATTTTTTATTTTAAAATAGTTGTGTGCTCACAAGAAGTTGCCAAAAATATATAGGAAGATTCTATATACCCTTCACCCAGCTTCTCCCAAACTGATATTAATACAACTGATATTAATACAATCTGCCCTTATTCAGATTTCAGTTTTCTCATGCACTTGTGTTTGTGTGCAATTTTATCGCATGTAGCTTCATGTAACCACTACCACTATCAAGATACAGAACTGTTAGATCACCACAAGGCTCCTTTGTGTTACCCCTTGTATGATACACCTATTCTCTTCTTCCCAATTCTAACTTCCGGCACCACTAATCTTTTCTCTATCTCTATAATTTTATTGTTCCAAGAATAACAAGTATATGTGTAAAATGTTTCTGTTTATAAAAATGGAATCATATAATCTTTTGAGACTGGATTTTTCACTTATAATTTCCTTCAGATTCATTGAAGTTGTTGTGTGTATCAATAGCTTTTTCCTTTTTATTGCTGGATGATAATATTCCATGGTATGAATGTACCAGCCAGAAGTAATGGTAACCTTGTTCACTGGTCACTGCTCACTCTGAGGGCATCTGCTAAAGTTTATAGCTGGGGATTTTGCAGTCTTGGGACTGGCAGTGTCCTCTCAGCTGAATTTGCCCCCTTTGGTTTCCCCCAACCACTGCATGATCCCATGAAGTGTGACTGCAACATCTATGCAGTAGCCAGCCCTGATGTTGTGTTATGAAACCATTCACTATTGGATCATTCCCCTATAGCAATATCCTGGTGGGCTTACCCACAGATAACATTAACTACTTTGTGTGTCCCTATAATTCCAAGGCTATTAGTATGTCCTGGCTTCCACGCCACAGAAAAGACAAGGAGTTCATGCACACTAACTCAGGGTCTCCCTCTGTCTGACCATGCCACAACACTAGTTTTTTGGAGTTTTTTGTTGTTGTTGTTTGTTGTTGTTGTTGGTGGTGGTGTTGTTTTTCTTAGGTTGGTCAGCCCATGTTGATGGGGTGACCCTGTGAGATGTGGCCTCTTCCCAGAAACCCAAATGGGAAAAAGGAAAAAAAACCCAAAAACCTCTGTTTTCAGATTCCTCCTCAATTCTTCTACTACAGTCACTACCACTGATATTCTGGACTTGGCACAAGGCAGGAAAGCCATAATAAATGTGTCTGACTGTCCACCTTTCCTCTTCTGCACGTAATTCTCCAAGGCCACCTGTTCCACTTCTTGTTGGAGTGGGACTTCCTCTACATCTTCCTAAAGTGACATTAATTTTGATCCTTTCTCAGGGGCCATATTATTTCTTTGTCTGTGTAGGGTATTGATAAAAGTTCAGCTCAGAGAATAGATAAAGAAAATATGAGGAGGAAGAAAGGGCTGAAGCACAGTATATTTATGCGGTAACTAAAGAAAAAAATCAAGAAAGACAAAACTGGAAATGCTGGGAAAATTGTAAGATTTAAAAGCAGAGGGTATAGGAAATATAAAAGAGCAACTGAGGTAATCTCTTTCTCCTTGTTGATTAAATAAGATATCATATTAACCCATTTTATACCACTGATTCAATATTTGTGGGTTCATACTATGACATGTAGCAGTGATAGTAGGTGGTGAAGTATTTGAGGGAGAGGGGAAAGATGTAATATTGTCAGCCTGTGTTAAAACAGACTTCGGGTTCGAGACCCGCCTGGGCAACTTGGCGAGACCTCATCTCTACAATAAATCAAAAATTAGCCGGGCGTGGTAACGCACGTCTGTAGTTCCAGCTACTTGGAAGGCTGAGGCGGAAGGATCGCCGGAGCCCAGCAGGTCGAGGTTGCGGTGGCCGGGAGCGGCCACTGCACTCCAGTCTGGGCGACTGAGTGAGACTCCAACTCAAAAAACAAAACAAAACAAAAAAAACAGCCTTAAGCATGATCTCCATACTAAGAGCCCCAAAATTCATCATACCACTCAGTTACATTTGAAAAACCAAAAAACAAAAAAGAGGAGAAGGAGGAAGAGGAGGAGGAGGAGAGGAAGGTGAAGAGGTGAAGAGTCTGATTCAGGAAATTCCTACTTCAATCATCCTACAAATATTGATTACCTACTATGTGGCAGGCATCATGCTAGGCACAAAGGATAAAATTATCAGCAAAAGCAGAACTCGCAATCTCTCCTCTACAAACAATGATATTTCATAGTTTGTCAAAGATAGTTGAAGATATTAAGATATGTAGGATCAGTAATGCAACCTTTTATAAAGAATGCAGCTCAACTCTGGGTACACCCTCGTGTTAATTTTTTTAAAATCCTATTTACTATAGACAGACGTATGAAACAAAAAGAGGCTCAAACTCGATTGAAAGGCTTCAATATGTCTCTCTAAAGAGGCTTTTTTACATTTTTAAAAAACCCTCACCTTATGTCATTAATTATTCTCCTATAATTTTTATTAGTTTCATAGCAGTCAGGTGAATACATATAATGCTTACTTCTTCCTATTGGCTATCTAGGGTATTTTAAATTTTCAAATATAGCTAAAAACCTTACATAGAACATATTGAGCATTATATGGCCCAATTGTTGAGCATAATAATATTTTTTCCTTAGAAAAACACCCTAAAAATTGAATTGTTAAGTCAATGGATATTTAACAAATTTCCCACTCACAAAGATTGCATTAATTTTTACTGCTACCAAACAGTGTATTAGACTATCTGTTTTTCTACATTATTCTTATCACTGAGAAATGCTGATCCTTTCAATCTTTTCTAATCTGATGGGTGAAAAATAGTATCTTGCTATACATGAAGTTCATTTAAAAATATTTGGCAAGGGTGAACTTTTAAAATATATTTATAAGTACATCCTTTTGCTGAATTTCTTATTCATATCTTTTGTCCTATTTTCATTAAAATTTTTGTTAGTATTCTTTTATGTTAATACTGTTAATCATCTATTACATATATTGCAAATATGTTTCCTAATTGACTGAATGCTTTTAAAATTTTGCTTTTTGTTTTTTTGACAACAGTTTTATTTTTACTTTATGAAGTTAAACCAATCTTTTTTTAAATTTATAGTTTCTCTGTTATTGTAGATAAAAACATCACAGAACCTGCAACCTTTTTTAATATCTTGTGTTGAATAGCAGAGTGAAATTTTTCTCTTTCAATCAATGAAAACAAAGCTAAGAACAAATAGAATGTATTACATGTATTTTAAATGTTGGGCACATTTCTACTTTCTTATTATTTAATGTATTTATCTCTTATACTTCACAGTGTGCTATGATTAGGCTTAATTTTACAATTGAAAAAAAAACTGAGGCCAGGAATAATGTGTATTCCTTTTGTATGATCTAGAAGTGAATTTTCTATTTTATATTATTTTAAACATTTTAATTTGTTTCTTAATTTTGATGGCATTTTTCTGGTCATATTTTTTGATAATATGGGTTTGACCAAAGATCTGACTCCAACTTTAAAGTTATCTCTTGGAACAAACCTAGCCTCCTGGACTTTTAGAGAAGCTGAAAAACGCAATAAAAGAATCTCCTCAGCCCCAGAAAGGTTACCTCAGTGTCCAACAGGAATGTACATTCTTAATGTGTAGCGAAACTCCAGGTATCTCTAATTGCACATCAGCTTCTTCCACTGAAATGGAAATAACAAGGTTTAAATCCATTCCTTTTGTGAAGCCAGGACAGGGTAACATTCTAGGAAAATCCCAGAAGAAAACATCTAGCACTTTAAAGTTTTCAAAACCTTGTGTTCTGTTGATTTAATCCATATTGAATTACCTGGAAGCAAGTGTGTACATTAGTAAAGAAGCTGATATTTACAACATGCAACAGAACCTTTTGTCTTCTGTATTCCTAGGATTTCAGGGTTTCAGTTAACAGTGAAACAATCAACAGGTGTCTGCAAAGATGCTCAGTGTGAAAAGTAGTGCTAATGAGGAAAGCTGCTAAGTGTCACAATGGCAAGGGTAAGGAAGGCATGTGTTCTCAGGGGGGAAAAATGCCTTTAGCACTTCTTGGAGTGAGCTTGCATTTTGTGCAGTGTAACTGTGCCCAAGTCTCAGAATTCTAGTTTTACAGAATATTGGGGCTGGCAGGTCCCTTAAAAGTAATTTAAGCAGACAAATGGTTACTTGGTATTTGTGCTGATTGGCTTAAGTTGACTGCAAATGAGCATTAAAATATTTGGGAATGTGATGAAAATGTTCTAAAACTAAATTGTGGTGATAGATGCACAACTGTATAATAAATTTACTAAAAAACATGAAATTGTGCAATTTGGCTGAATTTTGTTATATAAATTTTACTTTAATAAAATGATTTTAAACAGTCATTCAGTTCAACCCTACCCCAACATTTGTATCCTTTTTCATTTATTTTATTTTAATGGATAACCAATAACTGTATATATTTATGGGGGTACAATGTGATATTTTGATATATGCTTACCATATTGAATGAATAAATCAGGCTAATTAACAAATCCATCACTTCGTATACTTATTTTTTTGTAGTGAAAACATTTAAAATCTAGTCTTTGAACAATTTTGAAATAGACAATACATAATTATTTATTAAATCACCCTTTGGTATATATTAATACTACCATTCTGTGAAATAAATCACTAAAGCTTATTCCTTCTGTCTAACTGAAACTTTGTACCCTTTGATCAACACCTCCCCTTTCCACATTCACCCTCCTCTCCCAGACTCTGGTAACCATCATTTTATTCTCTATTTCTATGAGTTTAATTCTTTAGGTTCCACATGTGAGATCACGTAGTACTTTTTTTTTTTCCGTTCCTGGCATATTTCACTTAACATAATGTCCTCCAGGTTCATTCATGTTGTCACAAATGACAGGATCCTCCCCCCCGCCCCCCCCCCTTTAAGGCTCAATAGCATTCCATTGTGTATATACACCACATTTTCTTTATCCACTCATCTGATGATGGACATCTAGCCTGACTCCATATCCTGGCTATTATGAATAATGCTGCGGTGAACACTGACGTAGAAATCTCTTCAATATACTGATTTCATTTCCTTTGGATATATACCCAGAATGGGATTACTGGATTATATAGTAATTACATTTTTAGTTTTCTGAGAAACATCCACATTGTTTTCCATAATGGCTATACTAATTTACATTCCTACCAAGAGTACACAAGGGTTCTCTTTTCACCACATCCTCACCAATACTTGATATCTTTCTTCTTTTTGATAATGTCCTCTCATATCAGCTGTCCCACCATATCCTTTCCAGCTTCCCTTGGTAGACATAGCTGTCTTTGCCCATGCTCTCCACAAGGGGGGAAATGTGATTAATTCGCTCTCCCTATAAACAGCCTCCAACAATGAGAAACGAAAGTTGGTGTACAGTAATGCTTACAAATTCTTCAACATTTGAAACAACAAATTGAAATTTTTGGAAATTCTCAGGAATTCCTAAGATTATAAATTACTCTCTAAATATTTCAATTTTTAAATATTCTTTACTTATTATCACAAATATCTAAAAAATCTTTAATGAATAGTAAATGTTATATTTGGCAGTATTTACAAAGAACTGTAGCCTATGATAAATAGCCAAAGACTAAAAACTCCAATGAGCATTATTAGATATTATTTGTGTAATACAACATTCAGGTCTCTTAACAAGGTTAACAGCACTACCCAGAATGATATATTGAAAATGCCAATATAAGGACTTATTTTGCTTCTGAAACTTATTATTCTAATGTATAAATGAGTTTGTTCAAAGTGTAGTTATGGATATATGTGGATATGAATTCTTTTTATTTTCAAGAATAACTCACTGTTAGCAATAGACAGAGCCAGAAAAACACTAATATACTTTTAACATGGCAACAGATACAAGCAAGACTGATCAACTGGATCATGACCACTTCTCTTCTGTGTACCCCTGTCTTCATTCCTGGAAATGTCGACCTTTAACCTTTCACTCCACGTGTGAACTTTCGCTCATACTTTTGCTCTCACTTTCAACTCAACATCAGTGAATTCCTTTGAAATCATCATCTGAAGATTAAAGCTGAGTTTTAAGTCTTACAAAATAACTATATTTTCCCCCCATTTTCTCGATTTCTCAATGGATCTATCTTATGATCTGGAATTCAGAAAAGTGCACATGATTCCCGAGGAATTTGGGGGAAGAAATTCCACATGGAAACACTAATAACAACAGTTCTCAAAGTGTGGCCCCTGGATCATCAGCATCAGTATCACAAAGATAATCTGTTAGAAATGCAAATTATCAAACTCCACCTCAGACTTACTGAATCTGAAACACTAAGAGTAGGGCCCAGCAGTCTATTTTCACAAGCTAAAGTTTGAGGAACATTGCTATATAAATACCCCAGCTCTCTCATCCCTCAGGAGTAATAACACTGAGGAACGTGTTCTACACTTATGGTTTCCCTCTCCAACTGAGCCTTAGTTGTCTCTGGTGCTAACTGGCTTGATAACACACTCTTTATTAGCTGCCTTTTCTTTCCTTTCACTTCTCCACAGCTGTTTCCTTGGTTCACCTCCCAAATAAACTACTTGCGCTGAAATCCTTGCCTCAGGATGTTCTTCAGGTAAAACCCAATCAAAGATGCATTTTTATAGCCCAAAAAGGCAGGGGAGGAATAGAAAAAGAGGATTATGGTGTTGGGCAACCCTGGCTCAGATTTCGACCTGCTGCTTACCAGCTGTGTAACTTTGATTCAATAGCAGACCTTCTCTGAGCCTGAGATTCCTCCTATTGTCTGCCTATCTTGCAAAGATGTTGAGAGAACAGGTGATAAGAAAGGCCTAGAAGTGTTCAGCAAGTGATAATGACTAACAACAAGCCTAGGTAAAAGCAGTGTAGACATAATTTAAATATTAACAGGTCTTGGACAGCTCTAAGTTATAAAATTTCTCAATAGCCTCTTTTATTGCTTATGATGATAGTCAGGGTGGGTTAAAGATATGCAGCAGTAAAAAACTAACCCTAAACTCTCAGTAGCCTGTTGCAATAAAGATTTGTTTTTATTTTTCACTGTCATCACGATCTTATAATGGTTGGAGAGACTCTTTTTATTGACTCTCATCAGAAGAAAAGAGACTAGGAGATTACATAGCAAGTTTAATATCCAGGCCAGAAAGTAATATGCATTCTAACACCTACATCCTATTGGCTAGAGTCCAGTCAGATGGCTTCAGCTATAAGGGAGGGTGGGAAATGTGGTTTTTCTGCATGCCTAGAAAGAAGGCTATGAAAGAGGGGTTGATGAAGAGAACATTTTCTCAACCATAGCTCATATACTTAATACTAGAAACCGATTTTTTAAATGTTTTGGCTCAGTAAGATTACCTAATCTTGCCACCTTGTTTGTATATGTTCTACCCAATTGCCACACTCATACGAGTCCTTCAATATTGAGAATGTTATCTCAGTCAATAACATTGTTTCTATCTCTATAAGCTTGATGTGTAGTCTCTGCCACTTTTCATACTGGGAGGCGTAATCTACCCCCAGCTCAGTCTTTATTGACTGATTATTTTGGTGCTGGGACACAATGCATAACCACCCACACTCGCCACCTAGCTGCCCACACCCTGTTGAATATCCCATCTTTCTCTTTCACTCTGAGTTACTTTATTGCTGTTCATATTGATTAGACATACTGCTATCTCAAAACTCAAAATTGATTGTACTTCTATGTATATGCCCAACAGAATATTGTATATATATATTCACCCCAGTGTCTCTTAGCATGTTCACAGAACACTATTTGTAATCAACAAAAACAGAAAACCATGAAAATGCCCATCAACAGTGGAATGAAGATATCGTGAAGTATTCACACAATGGAACACTATATGGCAATGAGTATAAATGATCTATAACTAATGATCTATTGCAATAATATGGATGAATCTCATCAATACAATGTTGAACAAAAAAAAGCGAGACACAAAAAAAGGCTATAATATGTGATTCTACTTATATAAAGTTAAAAAACATACAAGGCACTGATATCCTTATAAGAAGTCAGGAGAAAAGTTACCTCTGGGTTGTCACTTGAATGGGAAACAAGGTAGGGCTGCTGGATGCTGGTAATGTTCTGTTTTCTCCATCTGGATGCCAGTTACATGGACGTTTGTTAAAATTTGTTTTCAGCTGTATACTTATGATTTGTGCAGCTTTATGCATATATGCTATGCTTCAGTAATTTTGAATAAAACAACTCAGCATCTATGCCACAGTACCTAATATTTTTCTTTACTAAATCCTCACACCTAAGTGCATGTACTTTGTTTATACAGGGATTTAATTTTACTCATCTTTTCTCACAAGAACATAGTAAATGCTTAATTAATTTTTATATAATTGAGCATAAAATTGTTCTATTCTGGACAATTCCCTTGGGTCCCCTCCCACTGTGGGAGCTTTTCTGTCCTCTCAATAAATCCTGCTTTTTTAAAAAAAAAATTGTTCTATTCTGCTTGTGTTAGCCCATTATGGCTCATTATTTTTAAAAAACTGTATTCAACTTTAATTCAATAATTAACTGTTGTTGGTAATAATAATATTATAATAATAGCTGAGTTCATTGAGTACTGGCTTAATGACAGACACTGAATTTAATACTTACAAAAATTATGTAAGTTGTGTCTTTATTCTCATTTTACAGATGAAAAAACTGAGGCACACAAATTCTCAGCTATAGGCCCAGAGATAATGATTAAAAACAAGATGGATCAAATTCCAGAACTCCTTTTAATTATTACCTGTATTAGTTTTATATCGTTGTGTAATAAATTGCCACAAACTTAGAAGTTTAAAACAACATAAATTTACTATCTCACAATTTCTCTCGGTTAAGAGTCCAGGCATGGCCTAAGTGGGACCTCTGTTTGGGGTCTTTTTTAAATTTAATTTTAAAGTTGTGGGGTACAAGTCAGGATTGTGTACATAAGTAGTTTAGGCACAGATGAAATTTTCAGCCTTCTGTTGGACCTCACTTAGCCTGAATTAAGATCAGGCACCCTTCTGGCTCTTCTGTGGGGGCCCCCCCCCCCCCCCCCCGCCCGGGCGCGGGGCCGCCACCCCCCCAGCCCATAGGAGGTCGAGGGGGGCTGGGGGGAAGGGACTGGGGGGACACTCAGTAAAGGATCGAAGGG